>JBCEWB010050182.1:3095-14200 GCA_039654565.1 Peronia peronii | reverse complement strand
TGGTAACAATACAAACTTCAGGGCAACTGTCTAACTCCGATGCACACAGCTCTCACTGCATTCTACTTCTTGCTCTCTCCCCTTTCTCTCCGGTGAGCCCTGATATAGACCCCAGCCAATCTTAAACTCTCCCGAAGCTTCAAGTTCTCCCAATCCCGAACTATCCTGAATATACTAGTAATCTCTACTATTATCGTGACGCACACATAGAACCGTGACGTAGTGCGCACACACATGACGTAATACATACACAAGATCTGACTAAAACCACCCCTTACAAAATGCTTAGAGAGTATCTCAGACACGCTACGCTCACAACACACACTTACATGGGCCCAGTATATACAATGACGACTCGCTAAATATCGCTCACAGCACACACTCGCGTGTACCCATCATGATTCGTTACAGTCGTATACAAAGTTTCACAGAAATTGATACACTAAGAGTTGTCGAAATTTTGGCCCAGTGTGTACCACTTCAAAGTTTACTAGCTATAGGAGCTCTCAAGTGCATTCCTGGCTCTCTCCAGTTTCTACTTCAAAAACAATGACGACCATAACAAATTAAAAAAAAAAAAATTGTACACGTATTGTGATGTTCATTCACTCTTTATCTAAATAACAGAGAACGAACCGAGTTAGTTTGTTGATTATGATATAAAATATAACAGTCAATTTATACAGTGTGTAATGTTATATGCATATCAAAATTCGAGTCCAGTCGTCTTTGGTCATGAGCTACAAGGGAGGGAAAATAGAAACAACATGCCGTGTGGTGTGTGTGTGGGGGGAGGGGAGGGGCAACCCATTACTACAGTCGGACCATCAGGTTTATGATGTGCTATTTGCTAGTGGATATTTAATGTGATATTTTATTGACATTTGATAGTTAAAACCAAACAAACTGTAACATGTTGAGAAATAATTCTAATCACTTAATCATGATGAACACAAAAATGGCGAATATTTTGACAAATTTGAAGAGATGAATTATTTGTCAATATCTCTCCAGATGCAGAAACTCAATTTAAGAACATTAATGCAGATTTTTTTTTTCTCCAGTGTAGTGCATTTCATATTGTTAATACACCTGTTGTCCCATCTCTCGGGCTTTATGTGGTGTTAAGTAATAGCTTATCTGAGATTATTTGACTCGACCTACATAAAAGTCCTTGCCCCGATCAAGAGTCATTCGCCTGAGGAAGGAAGGGCGGATTAAGTATTAAGACTGCAGATTAACGGGTGCACCAAATTAAATTTTCTTGCCAGAGGAGGTGAAGTCCTTTGTAATCGCCACAACACGATCTTCAAAGACGGGAAACTATAATATTATAGTTGTTATCAACTGAATAGAATAAGGTCAAAGTGCGGGATCACGTGGGATTACATCAACAATGGCAGAATGACTGACACTCGGGAAAATCCCGCGTACTGCAGTACTAGTACTAGTGTGGGAAAAGATTGTTTTCATGTCCTTTAAGTTATATAATATCGGCCTATAAAAAAACAAAAACAAATAAAAATTGTATTTTGTAAAACTGGACGTGATGTTTAGGGCAGCTGTAAGTTTAGTGAACTTAGTCAATCGTCCACACACCAATATACATTCATTCTCTTATCGAGGTTGAGGCAATAAAAGTTAGTTTCTTAGTTATCTAGATATGAGGAAATTTGTTTTTCAAAAATAGACAGCCCGTGAAATAATTCATAAATATATTGAGAAACATCTCCAACTTTAGGACGTTTTAGAAATGGAAGATCGTTTTGACCAGCTCTATTATTTCCCTTTGCCAGAGATAAGAGATGTAGATCAAGTAGACAAAAGAAGGAGCTCTTTCCTTGCCTGAAAAATTAATGGTATAATAGAACATGTTTTCTTCTTATTGTAATAATTTCGTCAGTCTTTTTTTTGTTTTTTTTGTAGTCAGGCTTTCGAATAACAAGAACTAACGTGATTTTTTTTTCTGTACATTATTAAACAGCTTTGGTGTGTGAGAAAAGGAAGAAATAAGACTGGTTAAAACGATCTGCCAGAGTGAGATCAACCAACCCCACTTGAAATTATTTTCATATGTTTGCTCTCATTTTTGAGGGCGAATATAAGATGTTTTGAGACAGTCTTTATAATGAGATGTGAGCCCGCCGATGTAACTACAACAATAAAGACAAACCAATTAATTTCCTTCATTTAACACAGCAAACTGTTCAACGACAAAGTGAAAAAGAACATCAGAAGTTTCAAGTTTAGTTATGGCCAGCAAGGAACACACGGGGGAAAAGCTTGGAAAAATACAAATGTGCCCGAGTCTAAAAAGATGATGTTATTGGTGGAAAGGGGGGGGGGGAGGTGGAAAAGAAACGAACAATGTCCATGAAAACATCTGTATTTTGGTAACATTGATGCTGATCGTTATGGGTAACAGAGTTAACGCCCCCTACGGCAGACTATAACAGGACCACCATATACATAACTTGGTAGGCATGCGACGATCCACACAAAAGCTGCATATTTACTAACATCCGTGTTTTATTAATTTTACAGTACAATCTTTGAGTATTCAAATTTATATGTACACATCTTGATATTCCTCTTATAAGTCGTCAACGCGCCGTCCGTTTCAGCATAATACTGTAAATATATTTTGATCAGTCTTTTTGACATGTTAACGTTACTCACCATGCTGGACACAATGTAGCCGTAATCCTGTTGATGTGCCGTTAAATCCCAACACAGACAAGCATATAGATGAATAATGTATAAGTCTTGAATCTGGATTCATGATTTTATTTTAAAGATTTCATGTATGTTTGAGACAATCCTTTCTTGACTGGCCTAATTTGAACACATACTTAAATTACAAAGGAAAAAAGATGTGACATACAATGTGAAAAATTTCAGCGTTCCTTTGAAATTCGTCTCGATATCTTGTATTGTTGACTCTGTCATAATATTGTGCATCTTCAATCCATGCCATAAAGTTGGGTGAGGAAAAGTAAATAAAATCTTATTATATTTTGAACATTCTACTGGTGGCCCACACATTTTTCAGAAATCCACCGGCCAAGGTTATTGTTCGCGTGTGAACTGCTCTGATTCAGGTTTCAAAGCGCACCAGTTAGCGCGGACTATATTTCTATCATTTTCCGTACCATTTATTGCCTTTAAAACAGAGTAAAAATAGCAGGTTAGACCGAACAGTGGCAGACATGGCCTACTCTTCCAGATCTCGAGATTTTCACATTTTACATGCCCATCAGGTGTGACAGGATTCCTCATTTCCATCTTAGATTTAGACAATAAACAATGTTGAGTTTGCTGTCTTGACAGCCAAAAGTCATAATATACCTTATTTTTCAAACTGCCCATTAGAACGAAGACACTGGCCCTTTATATCAAATGTCACACTCAGGGCCAGAAAAATATCACAGGAAAATGTAGGGAAGGAAAAGAGAAAACAATTGTCTGTACATTCTAATTTTCCTACGTAAAACCAAACTAACATGCACAATACAGAGCTTGTGAAAGGTCAAATGTACAGCAACCAAAGGATTCTGTTCATTAGATAGAGTCAGACCAGCTTGCCACTAGATTTTCATACATTTCAACTTGGTATACATGTGCAGTGGCAAGGACCTAATTTCAAAAAAATACCGCAGGCCCTATATATTCCAGACATACTCAATGTCCAAATTCTTTAGCTTTACCGTCCTTAATACAATGAGTATCATTTAAGTAACCAAGTTTAATATCGCTAAGCAAGAAAGGGAAAGATTATCAACCAGGGAAAGGAATTGTCATCATGCAAAGTATAGGATGTCAATAACTGGTGTCATCCTTTTCACCCTGGGATGTCAAAAGTATGAATCATCAACCTTTGTGTTTGAACTCTTATCTTAACACGCGTAGCCGTAAATATTTATTTTGTCACATCTGTGAGGCTCAAACTGTCATCCTTTTAAGATGAATGTCGTGGTAGAAAACGTGAAACTTCAGTAATTTCAATTAACACTACATGGTTAGAGAGTATCGCGCATCTTCACCTGTCACTGTTTCCTCGCGAACATTTTTTTTGAACAGATGAATATCATGAAAGGGAAAAAACTAGACAGGAAAATAGCAACAGGAAAATAAGAATAAAAATAAAACAGATTTTTAAAACAACAACAACAACAACAACAAAAACCAGCGAAAACAAAACCAAAATCAACAATGACAGTTAATCAAATTTCTGACAGATCTCCAGAGGCCATTTCTGCACCGCCGTGACTATTCTGTTTTGTTTGTTTGTTTGTTTGTTTTTCCATTGTCGGTTTCAATAGATTTAAACAGAAGTTGTTAGACGAGTTAATTTCTATACACTTTGCTAAATCATTAATATGTTGACACAAACTACAATAACCTAGACAGGAGATAAATGAAACAGGTAAAAGGTATATTATTATGTTATAGTACACAGGACTGATTTTGTTGTTGTTGTTGTTTGTTGTTTTGTTTTTGTTAATTGTGTGAACTGATTTTGATGAACTTCCTTCAGATTAATTTTGCAGAATAAAATCAACATCTTAAACATCGTCTCTCATAAGCAAAAAATAAATGAAAGTCTGATATCAATTCTGATATACACATTTCTCTGTGTTATTTATTTTATGGTATTTTATTGGGCTCTAACTACAAAGAGGACAGAAAAATTATTGACTGAAAGAACGTTACTGACAATAAATCGTTGACGATTGCCAAAGTTACACGGCCAGGGACTATTCAAACGTTCAGATCAACGAATAACTGAGGTTGTTTGTATTTGTTGGAGGGATTTTGTTGTTTGTTCTAGTTCTTGTTTTGTTTAATTACAGCGAGTATATCTCATGTCTGTTCTCAGATTGTCTCCAAAAGCCCTAATTTTAGCTCAATACTTTTGAAAGACCAGCTTGGTGAGACGTTGTCCTCTTGTTATGATCCAATTTATTTCACAGTTCCCTTAGAGATGCCAGTGGAAAGGAATTCTGTTGTCCTGTCTGGATTAAAATAAGTGATTATGTCAACTTGAAACACCTACACTGTTCAGACAATATTGTTGTTGTTGTTTCACCCATTAACATACAGTGCAATGCAAAAGATGAAAATAAATGTTCAAAATTGTACTTTTTCAAGCGTGAATGACAAAGTTCGTATTCCTGTCTGCAATATTGTAAGTAGTAGAGATTTGATCTTGTGGCTCAGTATTTCTTGTTGGTGACATTTTTGAACCATTGATTGATGACATCGTTTTTGACGTTCCGATGGATGTTGGTGTATCGAGAGTTTGCTGTGCCAATTCGACCTGAGGACGGGCCGGAGCCTTTAGACAAGAAGTCGTCCTCTGATTCGCCGTATAAGGACATGGGGGTGGAGCCTGTTGTTCTGTCATAAGCTGGAGGACCGCCTTTTTCGTCGATGCGTCCACTGTTTCTCCACGGTCCTCCGCCCAAATAAGGACTAGACATCCCGGAGGGAGCCATAGCTCCAGATGCCAGGCTGCCGGCGGCCGAGCTAGCGCCCTTGTTGCACACCTTGTACAAGATGGCTGCCATTCCGCCAATGACCAAGGGAGCGAAGCCGCCGCTCAGCCCGGCCATGACCTCGTACCGAAGTGTGACGTCCTCATCTGAAAGATCTCCATCGCTCCAGTCAAAGCCACACTCGCAGGAATGCTGGCAACCCTATAGAAAGAAAGAAAGGCATTAAGAAAGACGTAAAAACCTGTATATAACTTAATTCTTCTTCTATGCCACTCAGTGTGTTATATGCTTTTTCGAGAACAATCTCGGGGTATCAGAACCTGAATGATTATGGAATAAAGGTCTGCCTCTTGCAGTATTGTTGCAGATTCGAATCCTACAGGGGGAATGGGCGAAAATCGAATCTTCTTTTTCAACGATTCAATGGTCACCTTGTCTCTAAGAGGCCAACGTTTAGCTGTTTTTGATACGACAAAAGTATGCGGAAATCCCGCGTTTATTGTTAAGTTCATTAAAGATACTGTCATCGTTTCAAATCATTTAAGAGTAGGCGAGGCCTGCACAGTTTTCAAAAACTCAACTTTTCAACCACATTTTTTCAAAATGATCAGTGAGCCCAGGTGCTCTCCTAGGATTAAAAAGCTACATAGGCGCCCGTAACGGTCGATGATGGAATCATCTCAAACATTAAAGGAACACTTTAAACCTGTGGATTCCTTGGATTTCGTCTTTAAGGAAAGCAGGACTTAAGCCGAACTGATGACGCAGATTTAGGCTCGAAACAACTTCTATGGTAGAAAAACAGCACAGTGCTTAAAAAAAAAATAACACACAGACACACACATTCTCAAAAAACAAAAAACAAGTTGCAGTTCTCTTTCCTCACCCAGTCAAGCTCAACTCTATATGCTGTAGCCTGCTAGCCCTTAAAAAACAATCATAAAGTTTAGAATTAGTAGAGACGTATGATTATCGCTGCAAAAGTACAGAGAAATGCAACCCTTATGGTATATGATAGGCAGGATCAACTCCCTGCTACCGCAGCCATGATTATAAATAATTAACATAATCTTCAGTGAAAAAAAAAACGGCTCAAGATAAACTAGAAATTATATCACTGGTCTGCAAAAGGCTTTGCTTTTTAAATAGTAATGTCAAAAAGAGAGGACATTCATTTATATATTTATTTACTATTACACGTCAATAATTATTAGTATTAGGCTGAAAATATGAGGTACGGAGGCTATGTTTTATATGTTGCTGTGTTTATATCTTAAATAAAATAAGCAAACGAAAAAAAAACTTTACTAAAGTGATAATTGATGAAAATGCCCAAACAAACACTGAAATATGAAGAGTCTTATTGATAATCATGACCATATGCAGGAAGATATTACCCTTTGCACAAGGCGTATCTTCTAGCGCTTTGAGGATTATCATAAACTCATACATGTATTTGATAGGATCTGACAATACTGACACCATGGCTCGCGTTATGTTGCTGTGCATTTAGAAAAAAAAAATCAATGATCATAATTATTGGAGCAAATATTAGCCAGACAATCCTAAATGTACACAACTACAAGTGCGTACTCTAGCGAACACAAGGACAAGGATTTTAACAAGAACCCATTCCGTTCCATTAACATTATATACCGGTATTATATATAACAGGTATGGATTTAAAACCGTAGAAATCAATTCCCAGAAGATGCTCTCTTTCTAATTGGAGATCTATTCTAAGATATTAAAAATAATTAGTCTCCCCCCCCCCCCCCCTTCCACCACCACCACCCAAAAGAAAAGAAACGAATACTTACCGTGCCAAAAACTTGAGCAATTGCAAAGGTAACCAACAGAAGGATGGAGAAATCGATCTTTGCTCGGTGAGCAGCCATAACTGGACAAGGATTTGTTTCCGTCCTCAGTTATTATGTTTTGTTGTAAGGTTCTTTGTTTGATGCCTGCGAAGTTTAAGCTGTCCTGAACTTTGTTATTAAACCCTCTTGAATAGTCCTGTACAGCTGTTTATCCACTAATGTCTTTGATGTTCACTTGTCAAGCTGTGCCAGATCTTGTTATAATTGGTGCCCTCGCAACCACTTTATACAGTTGTTTCAAAGAGCCCAGTCACACATTCCAGGGTGTTTTCAAAAGTTGTTTGTCCACACAGTCCACCAATCGACAAGATCTGCTAGTCTGTCACTTACAAACTGTCATTGATCAGAATGTACTTTGTGACCAGCTAAAACTTCAATCCAGTTATCAAAGCCAATTTCTCGCTGTACTTGTTGGTGTCAGTTTTATTTCCAAAGTCAAAACGTGACTAGGACAAATGCAGAAACTGTGGACAGAAAACATTCAAGCGTGAAATAATGAGTAGAGACAGAGAACAAAAGTGTTAGAATTTGTACTTAAAACAACATCGTTTTACTTTGTTTATAAAAACGTTACATGTTTTATTTAAATTCTGACCCTGTTTGACATAAATCGCTGGATACACCGGGCGCTACATTTTGTTCACCATTTTTCTCTGAAACTCAAAAAGCTTTTTTGGGGGGAGGGGGGGGGGGGTGGGCGGAGGGAGGGAATAGCTTATTCTTCTAAATGTTAAGTAATTTTGAAATGATAATTGTTTGGATAATTTGTTTCCTTTCTTTTGATCTTTGATGTACAGTTTTTATATCCTGGAAATGTGAACAAAATTGAATGGCTTTTCACCAACAATGGCATGAAACTAATGGAGAGCGGAAATGTGAATGCATAATAATATGTCCACCTAAAAAGAAGGAAAAAAGAAAGAAGAAAGAAAGAAAATACAGACTGAAGTTTAAAGAAATAAATGATTACTAAATCATTAAGTAAATAGGCATATTTCTTGTACTATAAGAATATACAGACATGCGCTTCAGAACTTCACGCGAGAGAAATCTTGCCTAAAAATAATTTGATCTGATTATAGACTTCGGTGACACATGAACTCAATTCTATGTAGGAAACTAACAAAACTCCCATAAATAATGCCTGAAAATTGTGACAGATCACAACAGTTTGAACAGGCAACGAATGAATAAAAATGCTAAATCGTTCATCTTTTACATTTCAGATCCTGCACAACCCACATGGCAATGTTAGAATGACGACATGCAATGACAGACAGTTCAAGGTGCTGACCTCTTTTAGCTCTTCACTAGTATGTAACAATATTTGGGCTTACATGTTTTCTTATGGACTATCGGAAAGAAAAAGATACTTTCCCTGGTGTGTCCAACGTTTGCCTGACTTCTCGATAGTTCCAGACAGTGGACGGTTATCCCTCCTGACGAGAAAGAATCCAAACAGGGGCGAATCATCGTCTGCAGAGGTCACAGAGTGTGAAGATGTGCACTGTGGGATGGGAAGGAGGGGAGGGGGGTGGGATAACCAATGAACTGAAGAAAAGGTGAAACATCCCATAATTATAACTGAACTGTATAATCATAGTGTAAACACCAGATCCAATCTTTACTCGTTCTGAAACAGAAAACAGAACATGAAAGATAGAGAGACGGAGAGAGAGAGAGAGAGAGAGAGAGAGAGAGAGGCGGTGGGTTGGACATGAAGAAAAGTGAGAGATGTACATACATGAACAAGTAGGCAGTGACTCAGTAGACAGACAGACAGACAGACAAATAGTAAACAGAAGACAGGTAAGCAGACAGACAGACAGACAAACAGACAGATAGCAAACAGAAGACAGATAAGCAGACAGACAGACAGACAGATAGTAAACAGAAGACAGATAAGCAGACAGACAAACAGACAGACAGACAGACACAGACAGACAGACATGCAAGGCGGTATCAACAGACAGAAAGACCGGCACACAGATTGTCAGACGGACAGGCAGACACACATCTTTTAGGAATTGTTTTTTTTTTTTTTTAAACTGAGCCTACAAGTCAAAAGGAACAAACTGAAAAAGAAAAGAAAAAAATATTTATTTGATGTTTGTTTATCTGACATATCTTTTTTTAGGGTAATCGTTAACTGTAGATGGGGAGAAGGAATCGGCTACTTCTGAATCCTGAAACAGAAGGGCTCAATTGTTTTTCATTTTGTCCTATCTCTTTGTGCCAAATGTTAGTCTCCGCCCCTGACACAGAGGTGACAAATGATAGCAACTGACTGACAACGTGAGACATCAGGCAGACAAATTGCCCGGTGTGTCTTGTCTCAATGTTTGTCGACGCTGATCAGGCTCAAAGCAATGCCAGGTTATTGGGAATTGTAGCCTCATCTGGCGTTATCTCGCACGGAGGTGATTGTCAGACCTTGCCAAAACTGGGTAGCCGATCAGACCAGCGATGAGATTAACCTTGCCAACTTTGATATCAACATTTGGAAGTTGTAACTGGTGTCTTTCAGAATAAGCATTGTTTTGGACCCGCGGTATTACCTCCCTTTGACAGATACAGCAGTTTTGCACAAGGAGTGGAAAGAGGAAGGAGAAGAGCCCGAGGGGGGGGGGGGGGCACAATAGGTAAAATACACAAAAATATCTTTGAATCTCTAGTCTCATTGTCTCCTTCCCTCACGGGCCGACCCAGCTCCCCACGGGGACTGAAAGATCGTCAACTTAAATAACGAACGAACTGTTTCCTCTTGCTCTATTTAATCATGATCGAGATAATTTTAGAACCAAAACGGCTCCACACTAACTGCATGAACATAACCATGGCTTCCAACATGTTCATATCAATGCATTCAAGGAAGACGATATATTACATTTCCTGAAGTTTTAGCAACTGATGAAAATCAGTACATTGAAATGGCAAAAGCTTGAAGTAGATATACCTGTTCTTGTTTGCCTGGAGGTTTGTGTCGATCACCATTTCAGCAGTTTTCGACTTTTCTGTCTTTCCTTTCTATTTTGTTTGTTTGTTTGTTTTGTTTCCAGTGACATCAAATTTTCTTGAGTTAAGTTGACATGAGAAAGCCTGACAGTTCTGATAGTGGCGAATCTCTTCCTGTGCCATGTTGTGTCTGCTATTGTCGTCTGTCTTGCAACAGAGATAAAAGTTTCCTAGAGGGGTGGAGGGGGGGGGGGAGGGGGCAAGTAGTACCGACTGAAAGAATCTCAGAAAATCACTACATTTATCTGTTGCTCACAAAAAAAAAACCAAACAACCAAACAAACTTGACAATGAATAATAAATAAACATCGACGTATTGTGGACTCTTTGCACAGCCAGGCTCAAACTTGTGGCAGGGTCAGAGCTCAGGGATCGGGACTGGCAGGTCGATGTCATCTCATATTTACAGGCACTCAGAAACCAGGCTCAGCCGAGACTACCTGAGTGACTAGGATGATTACAGACTGAGCGTCATTGTTGTCACTGTGTATCTAAGGACTCATTACATTACAGCTTAATTAAGCTACGCTCACCACAGAATATTAATTAAGCTACGCCCACCACAGAATATTAATTAAGCAACGCCCACTACAGAATATTAATTAAGCAAAGCCCACCACAGAGTATTAATTAAACAAAGCCCACCACAGAGTATTAATTAAGCAAAGCCCACCACAGAGTATTAATTAAGCAACGCCCACCACAGAGTATT
>JBCEWB010050161.1:0-14201 GCA_039654565.1 Peronia peronii | reverse complement strand
CCCCCCCCCCCCCCCCCCCCCCCCCCATCAGAAATTAATGACGATCTCTATCTTACCGATTTTAGAAAATGATTATCATATCACAAAGATTGGTCAAAAATTGCAGGACAAAAAATTAATTACTTACTTCAGTACAAACAAGTACAGAAAAATTGTGCCAAACTGATTTCTCACAATAGGACAGGACTCGCATGTTGTTAACAAACAAAAACATTAGCATTGATCATTGAGGCAGATCCCCACCATGCAGACATGATATTCCATAGTTGCTTTGTGTGTGCGTGTGTGTGTGTTTTAATTTATACTTTTCTTCGAGAATATAAGAAGCCACATAAAACAGTATTGAAATTTGTTACTGTAAAACGGTACTTCACTCGGTACCACCCACATCGCACTGTTATCTATATGTTGGCCTATTTTTTTCTTAAACTTCAGTTTTTGAATTGTGTCTCTCTTGCAGAATTTGCTAGAGGTAGATGTACATGCATACAGGTACAAGCACATGTACTTTTATCGCGTAAGACGGGGAATCGCCGCATCTTAGTGCATGTGCGTTTTGGGGGGAGGGGGGGTGGGGGGGGGGGAGGGGGAGGATTCTCCTTCTAATTTGTTACTGAATAAATTGATTTTACATTAGCCAACTTGACATTTACCAATGTACAAGTAAGCCTACCACGTACCGGTAGTGCCCGTCGATGAAAAAAGAACGAAAGCGTCAAATTACATGTCCTGGTACATTTTATATTACCGTATCAGATCAAGATACCAATTGATCTATAAATATAATGATTAAATCAGTTCATTAAGAATCATTATGAATAGATGGCGCATACTATGTACCGGTGTACGAAAACATATTTGTACCAGGGGTGAAATTTTGTTTCCAATAGGCTTATTCCGTGAGAAACAAAATTTCACCCGCTCTTTTCGTGTCTACAGGGAAAATGCGTCTGCTTCAGGGTGAAAACAAACTCACGGCAATGAGGTCGGGGTCGACTCGTTTGTCCGCTTTTTTGTTTGTTTGTTTGTTGTTGTTGTTTAATTTAACTTAAGAAAGTAAGATTATCTCGTCTTTGAGTGGCTGCCTGTTTTGTTTGTTTGTTTGTTTGTTTTTTGAGAAATTTTGTACGTAGAAACCTGAAAATTGAAAATTTTGCCGGGACAGGCTGAGGCACTCCGCTGCTCTTCATCGATTTTTTTTTTTTAAAACTGTCAAGGGTTCTTTATCGTGCGTAACTTATACACAAGACCTCCAAAATATATTCGCCCTCATCCGAGAAGGATAGACATCGGGCCGACGCCCGTTGAGTCGCGGAAAAAATACAGGCTGCATGTGACAGAAATTTTTCGATTTTCTTATCCCTCCATCCCCGAAGACATCCAACTGGATCCGCGAGGCGAACCCGCAACCCACGACGTGAGTTGTTCTCCACGCAGCAGACGCCAGACCATATGGCCACGCCGACCTCCAATTAATACACATATTTTATAATGTGGAAGTTGTGTTGTGTTGCGGTTTAACGGCACATCAGCACGATAACTATGTGGAAATTACATACTGTACAAGTATCGAGAAAATCTTAAATTCCTTCCAGAAGTCAACCTTTTTACGCTTATGTGTTTATTTTATGTCACTACTCATCAGCCATAGAGGGACGCTACTCTAGTGAAACGTATAGTAAACATTTCCGGGAAAACTTGGTGTAGGCGAAAGACAATATTAATGGTCCGACGCCCCATTTAAGTGACAGTAGATTAATAATGACATGATTTAAATTCGACCATTTTCATTGGTCTCCACTGGAATAGTATAATCTTTGACTCCAGGTGAATATCGTGCAAAGTGGTGTAGGGTTCAGCGAGTGAGAAACTGAGTACATGCACAAAGTAAAGGAAATCTATGAAGTTCTGAAATTTCAATGGATATAGAATTATACTCAATTCAAAAAGAAGAGTGCAAACACACTGTGACGGAGTTATGCCATGAGTGATCAAGTGCTCATAAATATTTAAGATTTCATCAGATTTATCTATCACATCTTGATATTGTGCTGCTTTCTATTGACCATCCAAGATGGCAAAGAGATATGACTCATTGTTACGTCTCTTGTTGGTCGGTGACACTGGAGTTGGAAAGACATGTTTAATATGCCAGTATGCCTGCAATGAGTTTTATGAAAACCATATTACCACAATAGGTGAGGATATATAGATCTAATATTTGCTTCTAAGAGAGTGTGAGATTTTAGGAATCTGTAGTAGTAAGTCCATTTCTTATGGTGACAAAAATGTAAGATATTATCAGAAATCTTTTCATTTAGATCTAGATCTCTAGCTATACATAGGCTTATTGACTTCACATGATTCGAACCTGGGTGAGTCAGACTTCCGATGAGTAGATCTGTTTTTATGTAATAAGTCCCCACACTTCTTTACTTCACTAAACAAAAAAACAAAAAAAAAACATGACGAGTGAGTCAACACAATTCATCCATTGTCACTGATAAGCCAATCTTTTCCACATGTTTCCACTCTTTTCCATCTGTTTCCACCTTTGAGAGATCAAATAGAACAAGGCAAAACTTGAGTCGATGTAACTATGTTACGTTCTATTTACGCCTTTCAACCTTCTCTCTCACAGTTATCTTGACGGATAACTAATCCCACCTTGCGGATCATTTATTCTCTACACATTCAAGCTCCTCCCGCTGTGGGAAAGTGCGCCTTTATTTTAACTATAAATCAAAATGACCCGAGAAACCGGAGAAAACATCGTTTCCTTGGGCTATGTAATCAAGGATCAGCCGCATGATCTCTCCCATATATATATATAGATGCCTCAAACTCACATCCCTTTCCCCACTTCCTCTAATATAGACCACGATGTTGTGATTAGACCTAGTTTCACATATTTTTGAAGTTATTGTAGTCAAAATTTGAAAAGTGAAGAGGTTTCAAAGTCATGGATAAAAGTTTACATTATTGCAACATTAAGTGTTTGATATTTATAATTATGTGCAGCATATTGTTTATTTCAAGTTCAGTTGTCACTGATATGTCATAGAGAGTAAACAAAAGGCTAGAAAAGAAAAATGAACATAAATAGACTACCAATGAAGATTTTGACTCTTTGAGTTGTCCATGTGATTAGACAGCGCCCTGATAATCACTACAATCAGAAAGTTGCGTGCACTTGTATAAAGTGTGGTCAGAATTTGTTTTAGAATTTAGAGCACCAGCAGTGGGTTTCAGCATCTGCTTCTCATTGAAAACATTACAGGTTTGACTCCTACTGAGGGATCAGAAAGGTTAGAACTTGCTTTTTTCAGTGACTCAACAGTTCCTTGGCTTCTTGTATCTAAGCTTTCTCTGACAGTGGCAAATACATGTACACTGTGGAGATTCCAATTTCCATACATGTGTATGTTACACATGTTAAGAGAAATCTTGTTAGTTAAAAATCAGATGAAGAGTAAACACAAACATTGCAGTCTTGTCCAAATTCCAGATTTCTTTTTAAAAAAATGCCCTCCGTCTAAACTGGGCATGCACTTAAAGCTCAGACAATCCTACTTTCTTAGGATTGAAAGGCTGCCATGTAAGAGAAAAAAAGAAATTTTGTTTTTGTTCTTTCAGGTGTTGACTTTAAGATGAAAGTTGTAAATTTGGATGGCAGGATTGTGAAAATGCAAATCTGGGACACAGCCGGCCAAGAAAGATTTGAAGCAATAACTAAACAATTTTTCACACGAGCACAGGTAATAATATATATTGTGGACATAAGTTAAAAGTTTATTATGAATTTATAATAAACATATGGTGAGCTGCTTCAGTGCATTTCCACAAATGTATAATTTTGGACGCCAGTCTTTTCACTAAACATAATTTAATGGCAAGAAATATAGATAGTATATATGTAGATATATAACATAGAGCTCACAAAAGGACTTTCAAGATAAGAGTTCGAAGAATAAATACAATGGAGTCCGCTTAAATCGAATTTGCCGGGACCATCCTAATGGGTTCGATTTATGAGAATTCGTCTTCCAGTTTTTTTAACAAGGGAAACAACTCTCGAATAACCTATGGGGCAGAAAAAAAAAGAAGAGGAGGCTGCCGCCTTTTACACATGTTCCCGATTTTCTGATATCGTCGACAGTATATTTGGGGAATGCCTTACTTTTCAGCTATGGCCTTCTTGGACATCATACCTCTGTCTATTTCATGCAGCATTTTCATTTTCGACTCAATGGAAAGAGCCGTCTTCTTTCTCTTCAGTGGGTTACAGAAAGCCATCACGTAGATCTAGTCTATAAAAATAAAATAAAGTTGGTCAACCGCAGGCGAAAGAGCGAACACGATGTAAATACTGACTAGATCTATACTGTGTCACAGTGCTAGAACTAAGAAGACAGTGATTGTAACACAGGCGCAATGCCTAGGGTTGCCTACACACGAAGTTTAGTAATAGTACTGTACATGCACGTGTTTGACCGTGTCTAGCTGTACTGTAAGGGTTGCTGAGGATGCTAGATTATCGATCGATTGCTCGGCATGGCTGCTCCTCATATATTGCCTGTCTCCTCTTCCCCCCTTCTGAATACATAGGCCCACTACTAAACGCTGCGGCATGGGGGCACATTCACAATACATGTATGGAAATTAATTGCCCAATCCGTCTCGCCCCATCCGCGACGCTGTCTCCTTTGTTTTCCGCGTTGGGTGGGAACCACGTGGAGAGAACAAAAGCTGATTTCTATCTTTGTGGCCGCACTAATCACTTCGATTTAAAGGAAACTCACGGCAATGGCTTCGATTTATGCGAGAGGCATTTAATGGGCACAAAGAAGGAAAAAAATCTATTGTTTCGTTTTTATTTGAATTATCAGAAATTCGGATTATCAGAGTTCGGTTTGAGTGGATTCGACTGTACCATGAAATTTGGCATGAATATAGAACAAAACAATATCTAAATTTTATCAGAAAGGATTTGATATCATTTTAAGTTTTTGAGAAATTTGAGATTTTGGGGTCAAATTTTTGAAAAATCTGTGACCTTTTCACATACCTAATTTAGAAAATTGTAGAAAAAAAACTAAGCACTTTGTCAAAAATCTGTTCTGACAAAATTTAGATATGGAACAGTTAAATATGTACACAAAATTACAAGCACATCGGTTGGAAAAGTTCAGAGCCTATAGAAGGTAAAGTTATGCAATATCGAGTAGCAAAATCCAAGATGGCGGCCTTTGCCATGGCAACCTTGAGTGATTCGATTTTTTTTCAATTGTTTTCCTCTAATTTGACCATGCTGAATTCAATGGTAATGGTTAAATCATCTCCCCCCAGCGGTTCCCAAAATGACTCCCAGGACCCGCCCCCCCTTAAAACGGTCCACAAATAGTAAGATAGGAATTGCAGCAGGAATAGAAACGTGGACCAACAAAAGTCAAAACAATATGACAGATAGTCATAGGGGCCATGTCATATTGAAGTAGAATAGGAAACAAATAAAAAACAATAAACACACATCTTCAATTAAAAAAAAAGAGGATGGGGAGTAGCTGGATAGGTAGTCTGCTGGCGATTTTTTATTATTATTTTTTATTATTATTATTTTTTTTTTTTTTTACAAAAGTGAAGATGGGATTTTTTAAGACAGGAATTTTTTTTTTTTTTTTCAAAAATGAAGACAGGATTTAAAAATTTTTTTTTTCAAAAGTGAAGACAGGATTTTTTTTTTTTTTTAAAGTGAAAACGGGATTCTTTAAGACAGGATTTTTTTTTTTAACAAAGAACCATCGAGATAACCTCTACCAGGAGGTTGAAAGATGTATATAGAATGTAATATAACCTCAATGTTTTGGGTAATATCACATTTGGTTTTAAAAAAAAAAAAAGATTCAAGTGTTATCGCCTGTCCTTATGCCATAACAATGATGTCAGTTCTCCTGGAAAATCTGGGACTCTCACGAATATGAAACAAAATCCTGGATTCAGGAAATCTATACCGATTTCTGTTAGGTTGAAAGATTTGCAAGATTTGAGTGTAATATAGATTTTTATAATACTTATATACTGGCAGTATTCCATGTTGATCACAAAGTAATTACTATTTTAAGGAAAATCTCCCTTAACTGGAGAAAGATTAATCTTGAACCCATTGAACCCTACAGCCCTACAGATTTTCCGGTGTCAAATACTCCACAGCATGGTGGACCGGGCTGACACACTTACTCCAGTCCTACGCGTCCACTATGGTTAAAAATAGATCTAATAGGTCGTGTTGGGGCAAGGATATTTAGGACTATGGTGATTATAAATATCTGCTCCCATGATCGCGTTTAAGGCTTGTTACAAAAGATATTCAACATGAAATGAGAAATCTGCTTTCTCGGCCCAGAAGGCCAGGGACAGGTGTTTTTCAGGCACTGGTGAACAGGGTTCAAAGGGCTGAAGTAACAAAACATGGTCTTGGCAAGAACAAGCAAATCTTTTTTTTTTAGGGCAGGTTTTGTTCTCCTGAAATCTTATTCCTATGAACTTGCTTTCACTGCATTTATTATTGACATTTGTGAGAGGATAACACAAAAAAATAAAGTTGAAATTTATCATTATTTTTCAGGAATCTGAATCTGCCTTGAGCCCGCAGCCTAGTATTGAGTCTGGCATTGGCACAAGTGGATCCAGCACTCGCACCGATGTCAGTCATGAAAGCCCACCTCTCCATGATGTTCCATGTGGTGATTCTGCTTCAGTGAGCCATGGGCAGCCAATAGCGACTGCTGATGCATCCAATGTCAATGTGGAAATAAGCACAAGTGAAACAAAACATGATGAAGGTGTAGCAGGCCAGAGTTCTGATGATGCTAGTGGTGACCAAACCTTGATAACATCCCAGATGACGGTTTCCAACCCTGAAATGACCACAGCCATCTTTCAAGGGTTCAGTAATTTGAACAGTTTAACCACAGATAATAGTAGCTGTGATATGCAACCAAATTATATTAGACTACAGAGGACAGATGACAGTCATGCAAGTAAGAATTCAGCATTATATGGTGTTGAAGAAATGCAGACTCAGGATGAAGGGTATAGTTCTCCTAAAGGTTTAAATGAATGCCCATCGTTTCCTTGCCCTAAAGAGATTCCTCAAAATCCAAGTCCATCTAACGTCTATGTTTTTAATTGTCAGGCTGATAATGAGGCTGATATGAAAGGAACTTTTGGGGCACTGAAACCTGAAGAGTTGACTCAGGAGAAAGGAATGTCTGAATATGTCAAGACAACTCATCCCAATGACTGTGATGATCTTGAAAATCATGGGAGGTTGAATCAAGATGATGAGCAGTCAGTTTTGCATGGTGAAGTTGCGATCAAAAATGACAACAGAAGTTCCTTCCTCACAGCAGCGAGAGATTTCCTGAACACTTTGGATCACGATAGAAGAAATGATGACAGAACAGAAGAAATTAAACAAAAGTGTGGTGAGTCCCAGACTGGTATTTCTGGAAATCTTGTCAGCACTGGCAGTGATAGTTTGACACCTAGTTTATCTGACTACATGAGATTTGAGGACATGGTTTTCAGAAGAGAACCAGAAAAGTGTTCTGATGGTGTATCAGAAAGTGAGATCAATTCAGTCAATGTCTCTGATTGCATTGCCAGGCGAACTTCAGAAAAAAATGAGGCCTTTGATTTGGAAGGGGATGATACTAGAGGATATGTCCCCAACAATTGTGCCCGATCACTACCACAGGAGTTGGGTTCAACAAGTAACTCATTAGCTGGGGCTGGAGATGAAGGAAGCTATGTTTACAGAGAAACAATGCCAGAGACCTCACAGAGTGAAACAGATAACTGTTCAGTAATGGATAACTATCCTGGTGACAATGCTGATCCATACTTGTCACTGAATGTAATAATAGAATCAAACAACAGTTCTGTGCCTCAAAATGAAGAGAGCCCATGTTAAAATGTTTCATGTCTCACTTTCCCAAAAGATTGAAAATTGTTATGAGATCCCCTGAGTACAAATTCAGCAGATGCTTATCATTGGATTGGTTTGGAAGAAGAGATTGGTTTGTTATACACAATGGATGATATGTGATATGGTAAAATATTTAAATTTTATACATAGTTATACTGCCTAAATTGTCTCCCTAATAAGTCTGAACAGTCACACAATTAGAATGCACACTTAATCCCTCCCAGGCCTTTTTCCATGATTAGACCATGCCATTTAGAGTGCCCATTTTTTTCTCCTCACATCACTTACAAAAATATTTATTTCCCCAAGTACACTTTCAGAAAGGTACACATGTTGCATATCAAAATGCAGGTGTTTGAATGAGGATTACATTTCTGTAGATATGTATCTGGTGGAAAGAAATAAATATACTAAAAATTAGCATAGAAGATAGCGTCGACAGCTGAAGAAATAAAAAGATATGTTAAAATTCCAACTTGCCATCTAAATATTTCAGCAACGAGTAATCCATTACAGTTAGAACTATATAAGGGAAATGTACACTTGCTTAGCAATATGTAACCCAAAGTTTATTATGAATTTGAAAAAATAAGAAAATTATGGAGAAAAAACTGTAAGATCTAGGCCTCAATCTGGACTATGCCCGCTTTTGATTGTTCCGTTCGCCACGTTCCAATTAGATCTAGAATTTGGAAAGCATAGTCCCGATTCAGACGCATTAGAATTAGCCACAACTAGATCTCTAGTTCTAACACCATCTCCACTGAACAATGTAGACCTAGATCTACAGGATTGTAATCCAAACAGATCTAGTTCGATTACTACTCAGCTAGATCTAGGTTTATTTTTTAAAAAACAACTGTGTAGTATCTTTCAAATTTCGTGCTAAAACCATGCTGTAATTACGTAGAAGGACGAAAAATAGATTGGCGGAAATTGGTTTTGTTCAAGGAAAACTGTGGATTGGATATTGATACGGTCTCTTTTGAGAAAGAAGCTTAGAAGCAATGTCATAAAGGAGAGCCGCAAAATGCAGCTCGTGGTAGGATTTGGACGGGCGCCCAAGCTGCAAAATGTGTGTCGCAGGGAGGAATGTGTTAAGGTCAAGGTTAGCAGTATAAGCCAAAGTCCACATTTTTGTGTTCAGCATTATTTTTTCACTATAAATTTTGATGAAACTGTATTATCCTAAGGTAGTTTGTTTTTCTTTTAATGAAAAATGTTCATGTTACCATGGAAATGCATGTAACAGCTGCCACTTAGGATTTTTCTGCTACTTTTCAAGCAGAACTTCTCATGAAATATCAGTCACAAAACCATCAGATTTTTGCAGAAACGTTCTTTCATATAATATGACAATTTTGTCAGATTGGTTTCTGGATATTTCATAAATTGTATTTGTAGCTATTTTTTATAAATTCCATAATATATTACATATAAATTGCCACATTCTGAATAAAAACAAAAAAAACTTTCTCAAAGTTTAAGAATAACATCTGACAAAGTCTTTTATCTCAATTTTATCCACACTTCCTGCAAGTTTGAAATTAATCCCACTTGCAGATTTTGCAAAAGTTTTCTTTATTTCAGTAAAAGCACATTTTGAGTAAATCACAGTTTTCTAAACGGTTAGTGAGTTTCAGTCTCCTTTCACATAATTGTGTCTGTCAATGATGATCATCTGCGTCAGAATCTGCCAGGAACATAGCCAGGAGCCCCTCCAGTTCTCTCTGCCTTTTGGCTCTTGCTCTCTTCCTGATAGACTGCTTTTTACTGTGTCAAACTCAAATCGTTTTGCTACCTAATGCCCGCTTCTCTGATCTCCGGTGAAGAAAGGTAGCATAGAAAGCAATTCTTTCCACTCCAACTTCCCTGATGTCTCTGCTGTCTTTGAGCAATGATCAGTTCTGATATGGCAATTTTCAATGACATTTGGCTCTTGCTTGGCTGATACAAATCTGGATTTTGACATTCACTCCCAGTGACATTTCTTTCTAGCATCACGAAGTTGTTGCAAATGCAGTCATGCACTTTTCCTCCTACTGATTATGATCAGAATATGAGTAACCCAATAAAAAGAAAGTAACCAAATTTATAGAAGACAGTCCTGAATGAAGATGATGTGGAGGGGAAACAAAAGATTTCAGGGAAAAATAGAGCATTTCACAGGAATATCAACGTCAAAATAGTATAACATTCAGCTCAGTAGGTTATAAGAGGAAACAACTTTTGAACTGCATTTTATTACACAAGGACCCAAGAGAGAAAGTCAGCCTTAGCTCATCGTCCAATATGCGGCCTGCGAGCAAACAAATCACATGGCATCATTCCATAGGTATAGTATTATGAAGGGAGAATGAAATGTGTAACTTTCTCATCGCCTTTATAAAAATGAATGAGTGTTGGGAATTAAAAATTTTTACACTGAAGGAAAGCTTACCACTGGCGTATAGGAAAGAGCCAGATCTTAACCCATGCAAAATTGCTTTTCAGGGCTATGAAATGAAAGCATTTTGATGAAAAATAAATAGTTAGGCACTTACCTCACTGTGCAATAACATTTTTAGGTCTTTGAAATCAATTTTTCAGCCTAAAATGCATTTCAAGCTGTCAATAAAAGGTCAAAGAATAAAAGTATGGCTAGAATGCAAAATCGAAAATTTTGACTCTGAGCATTGATTTTTTTGGCCTTAGAGCCATACTCTTTCATATGTTTTGATCTGGTCAATGATAGAAAAGAGGTTTATTAACTGAAAAATGAAATTTTTACCCAAGTTCAAGAAACACTCAGAGCACCACTTTATAAGTGAGTGAAATTAAGTGCAGAGATAGCTTCCAGCTTGTCAAAGTATGGGGTGGAAGGAGTTCAGAAAAGATGCAGGTCTTTCAAGCAAGATCAGAATTCTCACACCTATGGATCCTATTAATTCTGAGAAGTTTGCTAACCTCATCAAAGTGAAGGTAAGGATATTAACTGATACTCTTGGCTCATTATATAGTTCTTCCTGTGCATAATGGATTCACAAGCCTGAGTCATGTATCAGGTCCTCTCAAATCATACCAGATAGATCAGCTGCCAGAGGTTACCATTCTTGTCCTGTTTTCTTTTCTATTACCTCTGTGGCATAGTTGGACAGTGTCTTCTTACTTCTTGTATTTGCTCTGATGCAGAGGTGTATTGTCATTGTGGAAGACTCGCTTCAGACAGGAAAAATAGTATCGAAAGAAACAGAACTATTTCAGCAAAGAACTTGAGAATTCCAATATGATAGTCATATTCCAAGAAAATATACGAAAATAGGATATGCCCATACAAAACTTGCTTGTGGTCATTGCAATTTTTTTTTGGTTTTGTTTTGCTTTTCTTTTTTTTTTTTGTTTAAAGTTTAGATAACCTCTACATTTATGTCATTATACCAACTGAATCATCTGCTTGATATAGTCCTCTAAACTGTTTCTTAGAGAGTTGAGGTACAAAGACATATGAGATGCACACAATGAAATCAGGCACTTGTTAAACTGAGGCAACCAGAGAAATCACATATTTTTCAACAGTGAACAAAGAAATTTTTAGGACAGTTTTTTTTTTTCTTCTTCTTCACAGAACCCTTCTATATCAATGTAAAAATGCATTTCAATCTTAAATTTGCTGAAATAAATTGAGTAAAAGCCCAAAAGTTGTAATTTAGTGGCATGGCTTAATAAGGATTACCAAAAGTGATCAGCCATTTTCTCACTAAATTCAGCTGCACCAACAGATCACCTCCATCATGTGTAATTGCCAATATATTGACTTCTATTTAAGGAAAAACAAAAATTTTTCACACACAAAAAGGAAAATGAATAATTGTCACATGGATAACCAATAACTCCATATGCTCATAAAGCCTGATTTCAACATGTCATATCCCGTATGTGAGCTGAAGATGAACTGAAACTAGATGATCAGTACTTGTGAAATACATGTAGATAAAAGGTATTGGATGAGGCCAGAGAGGTATGATCATTGATGATTTTCCCAGACACCCTGCAGGTGAAAATCATAAATCTTGCAGCTACAGCGAAGCTATGATCTATGATAGTACCAGTATCAAATTCAAAATTAGAATAAGACAGAGGTGAAAGACATGAAAGTGATTTCCATTTGTGAAACCATATTGATCCCGGACCCAAGCTGTAAGATGTTCTGTCAGTGCTGAAGACTTTATTCAGCCCTCATCTCCACATTATTTTATTGGTGGTATTTCTTTTTAAGATGTTAAAACCCAGTTTGGTACCTTTAAGATTGTCTCCACTGCATGCATTTGTAGGTATTTTTTCTCTCCACTTTGATATTTTATATCTTATTTTTGTGCTTGTTCTTATAGACTTCTGCTTTTTTACACGTTCAAGTCTGCAAGAAACTAATCTCATTCAAAGATAGTAGAGTGATGTTTCAGATATTTTATTCATTATGAATTTTGCTTCAATAATACTATTACATGTGCAGTATGTACATGCTGTCTAGCTGGTGCTGTCTAGCACTGATGAACACTTGTTAGAGCATGCTATTCACTTTAGAGATTGCTCTGTTGCAGCACCTCACTGTTATAAGCTATAGCATTTCTCAAATTTTCTTGATATTAAAAATTTTGTTTGATATAGATATATATACATTACATGTCATCATATATTTGCAACATTTGTGTGTACATATGGTTTTACGTATGAGCTTATAGATTTGTGTATGCTTAAGGCTTTGTTTCATAGACATTGCCTTTCACTGGCTGATACCTGCTTGACATGTTAATCAGTTAATGTTTGATTTACATGAATTTTTCATTGTCTCAATTTTCAGTCATATTAATTTTTAAATGCTTAATCACTGGAGTTTACAGCTACCATATTGTCCATAGCAATCTGGTCTGTGAGAGGATCATAATATGTAGTCTTAATATTATTGGATGAAACATGGGATGTATTAGGTTGAAAGTTGAACATCATCATAAGCAAGGTAGAAGAAAAAAAAACAACAACAATTTTTTGTTGGGATCTTCCTGAAATGTGTCCTATTATATAGCCATTTAAACCAGAGCCTTATAATGCTTTCCACATATTAATACTGAAATTTACTGCAGAGTGTCAGCAGTTGCATTTTACATTAAGATGATGTAATGGAAAGTCACAGAACATACTTGAAAGTTACAAAACTGTCCATTTATTTCTTTGAGTGAGTTGGTGAAACCCAGTTACAATGTACAGATTAATCTTGTTACTTGTCAGTATTTGCATTTATTACATATATTCCTACACATTTACCAGCAATGGTTGTTTATCTCATAGAACTTTCTACTAGCACATATTTCATGACAATCACAAACCACTACATTTGATGTACTTATCATCTTCCAAACTGGTGGTTCTCATTTACTGTGGATCAAGAAAACTACTTCTACTGTAGTTGTCATCGAGATAACCTCCACTAGGAGGCTGGAAAACATATTGCTGAACGTGTAGTTGTCAGTCACTGCTCTGTCATTGAAAAGATTTGGAGGAAGAGAAAAGTAAATGGATTTCATCTGATCCTTCCTCCAACTCCTTTCCAAATGATTAAAGTTATAAGAAACAGTTCGTTTCGCAGCTTGAGACTTGTTATTCGGAATGCTGTCTGGATTACCTCATTTTGATGGAAGTTTTTTTTATAGTAAACTGCAGTTAGAAGATGAAAGTGATAGAAAGACTTTTAGTAGTTTTGCTTAGAGACATGAACATACCTCAGTATATTTGTAAAATTTCAGTCATGTGATGCAGGTGTGACTGTCAGACTTTGTACCATGTACATGTATATATATATATATATGATTTTATTCACATCATATAGCTTCTTATAGCTTCTTTTACACTCTTCAAAATATGCCCACATAACATATTAATGACATAGCCTTGCTTTTTGAGAGTCAGAAATGAACGTTTTGTTATAAATAAAAGGCCAACACAGGAAATTGAATGAATCACATACATATACTAAGGAATCACATACACGGATAAAGGTCAATTTGAATGTATCAGGTCAGATATGTCTCGCAGCCAGTCGAAATGAGACGTAAGTCACTGGGCTAGAACGGAGAAATCAGGCTTTGAATGTGATGAGGGCAGTCAGATATCGAATTTTTTTTTATTGCAGAAATCGAAAGTGCATTCATTTCTAAACAAGACAGTATCGGTCTTACCC
>JBCEWB010050140.1:0-14201 GCA_039654565.1 Peronia peronii | reverse complement strand
TTTTATTTTCATGTAACAGTATTTTGAAAAAAAAAATTTAAATGTGAATGTATCATTTGTGAAGTAGAGTAACTTCCTTTTGATTAGTAGAATGTGATTTCTGACTGTGTTTGACCTGAACTAGTAATGGGTTAATTTATTATTTCCCTTTACTGCCTCTTGAGTGTTTTCAAAAGCATAGTGAGATTTAAGCAGGTTCTGAAGTCTACATGTATCATGTAGCTTTTCTCTGAGTGTTAATATGGAACATAGTGCTAACTGTTTGTGTGATCTTCTGTCTTTACAAGATCCACAGACACTGGACTTCACAGGGTGTCATGTACATGAACAAGAACTAGATATACATTAAGGCGAAGCAATTTTTTTTTCTTCTCTCCATAATATTCCTTCAGACTGAGTGTTGTACTGTATATCGGTTATGCAGTTTGCCGTTGTCAATGAAGATATTTGAGTTCGCTGTAAAAATTGAGAAAAAAACTAGAGTCATAAGAGAAAATAGATTAAAAAATGTTGCAGCATCTCTCATTCTTTGATCAAATAATGATGATACACAACTGGTTTATACAACTAGTAATGCATACACACAATACAAACACACCCGAGATGCCCACATACTGTTTTGTTGCAGAAATCAGATGAAACTTAGGCATACAATTTGAGTCATTTGAACTTAACTTTATCACCACTTAATGGTCAAATGGAACAGATACTCACTATATGTCATGTTCCTTGCTGTGGCCAGTTACAGTTTTGAGTTAGAGTTATTGTACTCATCTTCTCTCTTCCTTGAAGTCCATGATGTGATGTGATCATCAGTGATCTCATTTCTCTTTCCCATTCCCCACCATATACACAAACTTACACGCTTTGTAAACTGTTTCAATCTCTCCCCGTCTTTAATCCTGGGACTTTCATGCATTGTGAACACACTTATTCTCATAAAGAAACCTCTCTGTTCCTTAATTTTTGGACTGGAATTTAGTGTACCACTTAATGGCCTATCTACACCCATTGATCCATTTGTGGGAAGATTTTTACATTTTTTTTATGGCTTGAGGTAAGCTGAATAAGAATAAAACTTGGTGATGAATCAAGATAGTTTCTTTTTAAAAAAAAAAAAATACTGATTTTTTTTTTTTTTTTCGCTTTTCAAGCACCTGCAGGTGGTTATCTCACAAGTCAAGGTAATCAAGTTTTGTGTTTCTAATTAGCCAAGGAGTGCAATTTTTTTTTCCCAATGAATTTAGTGAAAAAAAAAAAACATGGCACAAAAGAGAATGGGTCGAGCAAGCCAGAATGCTGAGCTGCCTGGAATGCAGCTAAGTGTAAAGCATTGTACATCACTTAAATTTGTATGTCTTGTATTAATATAGACAGTTCATAGATTATCTAAGACATTCTTCAATAATCAGGGTATTTTACCTCCCTTTGTCAGGGAATAGTACAGATTATATAACTCCATTTATAATGCACATAAATGGACATGAAGTGGAAATGAAAGTAGTTTTAATATGAAAGCAGTTTTGATATGCAAGCAATTTTGATGCCATTGTAGCCTTTTTCATCAGAGTTTCCTGGAGTGTGAATGAAGTTAGATTTATGCAAATTTGGTAGTTTAAGTTTTCATTTTTGATGAACAGTGAAATGTCATCAGAAATATCAAGGCAGTTTTATCAGTAGTTCTCAAGCATTTTGAACCTGTTTTTTTAAAAGGACAAAAAGTAGTCATATGTTGGGTTGTTTTGTTTTTTTCTTTTGGATGAAAATGGAACATTCCCCATGTAAAACAAGTTTCCTTAGTTTTGAACTTAAGAAATGAGAGACTTTTCTGAATTTTTTTTTTTTTAAATCCTTGTTGCAACCAATTTTTCATCCCCCAAGACAACACTGCTTTTGGCTTGTTTGGATAGCCATTGTGTCAGCATACTAGGCTTTTTCAGGGTCATATCTTCATACTAGCTATATGAGACAGGCTTAGACATTGATTTCTGTGCTGGAGGCCCTCCTCTCTTCAATGCTTTCCCCTTGCCCCCTCTGCTATAGTCTGTAGTAGGCCTAGTTTAAGATCTACATGTATGGACAAAGGGCCAGGCTTATCATTATTAGGACTCAGTCTCTATATCTCAGAGCCCGGTTCTGACTGACCCACATATTCTGACCCAGAATCATCATATTCGTCACCTTCAGCCTCATCACCCAATGAAATACCCACACTTGTATTTAGATCAAAGGAGGATACATGACGGTGTTTCTCAGACATTTTGGTGTAATAGTAGAAGTCTGTTAGTGTTAGGGATTTCTTACTTCAACTGCAAGTAGAGGTCAACTGTAGTCACAGTGGTAAAGAAACCACCACCAAAAAAAAATATCAAAATGCGTATTTTTTCTTGCTGAATACAAATTCACACGTACTTGTGGCTCTCTCACCTTACAGGATCATTGTAGAGGCATGTCTATCATGACGAATATGGTACGGCATATAAGGATCGGGGAACTGTGGTATTTCCATGCCATACTTGGTACATCATGGCAGTGCAACTTACACATTTTCATGATGTATCAGGTATGTCATATATATAAGGGACAAAGAGGTTAAATTTTTTTTTTTTTACTTGATATCTTTTCTGTGATTATGTCTGAAAATGTTTAATTGCAGTAAGTCTTGAAAATAAATTTGCAGCATAATTTTTTGTGCTGATCAATAAGAACAACTTTGAATATAAATTATGCCATAGTTGATAGTATTCAGAATATTTCAGGCTGGGATCAGTTTCCAACAAAATTCTGAAGGAAAAAGGGTGATCAAAAAAAAAAAAAATTGTGGAAATCTTATATCATGGCAAAACAGTTTGATAAATTATATGTGCAAGATAAATGAAGAAGAAAAAGGTTTTTTTTCAAAATGTAGAATTTGAAGTAAGCTGATGTTTAAAAATAGAAAAATTACTTTCATGTTAAATGGTACTGCAGGTCTATACGCTGAAAAAACAGATAAATCTAAAGGTTGCTGCACAGATGTGATATCAATCTCAGTTGTATTTTCCAGAAAAGTTTGTGTATTTTCCAGAAAAGTTTGTGTAATCCAATAACATTTCTGAAAAACTAAAAGGCAAACAATACAAAACGAGAGGATACATATAAATACATGTCTGTACTGCTCATTAATACCATCATAGATGGAAATTAGTGGAGTCAACATGTAGACTTTGAGCAGAGATTGCTAAGCTGTTTGGTCATTTTTGTTGTTGTTGTTATTTATTTTATTACTAGTATTATGATTTCCTGTATAGCATTAGATTGAATGAAATGTGATGCCAACTGAAAAAAAAAAAATATAAGCTGCATTCAGTCGAATGTCCTACAGAAGCAGAGAATTAAACTGACTGTAGAGGATGACCTGAAAGGGAGTTTAAAAAAAACAAACAAACAAGATTATTTAGTTTGTGTTTTATTGTTACATTTAATGCTTCCGGAATACCAGTTGTGTTTGCTTTGCTGTTATTTTTTGCTTTAAGCAACACAGATCTCTTTCGGTTGGTTGGGCGTGAGAGACTAATTTAAACAGTAGTCTTCAGTGTGTGGGGAGACAATGAGAGAATGGATGCCCAATACGGTATTTGATTTCTTCCATATTGCTTGTTGTCATGAGCAGCAATGTGCCAGAACACCTACTCAAGAAGCATATAGAAACATATTTTCTTGGAAAACTGTTTGATTTTATATTGCCTGTATCTATGCTGATAACAGAGTTGAAGAGAACAAAAACATTTTGTGAATTGTGAATTTTGTTGCCTTACACTTACTTTTGCCTCAACTGATACCTTTTAAAGGCCTGTTACTTGGAAATTTATAATATCATATAAAATGTACATGAAAGTCTAATATAAACTAGATATCCACACATGCTGTTGAAGACAAATGACAGCTACGTACATAGAACATGACACGATGAAACCAGGCACTGGTCAGTTTTCAGGATAGAGATATATCACTTGATATCACTGTGAAGCATATTCATTTCCATTTCTGTTAGTAAATAAAAATCGCTATTCTGCCTTGAGTAGAAATCGAGATGTTGGTAATGAAAGACGGTGGGCATGACCTGTTGGTGCAGGTCAGTTTAGTGAAAAAAAAAAATGGCCAGTCACATTTGTTAATCCTTATGAAGGTCTTGTCACAAAGTTACAATTTTTTTTTTTTGCTTTTCTGCATATTTAATTCTGAAATACACTGTTCAATGGACATTGAAGGATTTTGTGCAAAAAATATTTTGCCCTAAAAATTTACTCAAAAGTTGAAAAATCATGATTTCTTCCATCACTTGAATTTGATGAATGTCTGGTGTCACTGTGTCATGTCTCAAATATAGATATTACTAGTAAGAAAAAACACAAATACATGTACTGTAATGTTGTTACCAACAAGGTTTGCTGTTTATATTATATTGGGTTGGACATTCACATAAATATGATTCTCTTAATTATACTCATGAATGTCGCATTTTGTGTTTGTTATAATTTTGACAATTCAATACATTGTACATACATACAACCTTGATATCCAGATGTAGCTTCACTTTCGTATTTCATGCACTACATATATCCATGTATACATACTATATATTAAAGCACTTTATTTTGCAAAATATCTCCAATGGAGATAATGCCTATGGGGGGGGAGGGGGGGTGCGGATCCAAAAAATGAGGAATATGACAATCAAATTTTTGCTATTTTTAGACACTCAGACCACTTCTCATATGAGAAAAATATTGGTTGGAGCCTACAACATCTGCCTCATGCTCCAAAACGCGACACCGATAGGAGACTGTATTGAAAGGCTTTGAAAATTCCATTGCAATTTTCTCAAAATGTACGGGGTTTTTTTCGCTTTTTTCCCTAAAGCTTTTTTATTTCTGAGTCAGTTGATTTCAAATTTTGAATACATATTCTTCATAGCATGTGCTTGTTCTAAATTTTATCCATGTTTTCAAAAAAATTGGATATTTGATGGAAAACTGAGAAATATACAAACCTGTTAACCACATATTTTAAAACAACTTGTGAGAAACATTATATAGCATATAACCAAAAAAATAAATGCATAGTATATTTTATATAAAGCTGTTATATTACTGTGCCAAATTCTGCTGACTTTCCTACTTTTGGTCGATCAACTGCCGACTTTTACTGTAGGCTTACTGAATCCATATGGCAGTCGTGGTTTTATAATAATTTGCGATACGAATTCCGCACGATGATAGTGAAATCAGAAGTATGAAAGAGTTATCCTCATACCTCGGAAGGTTGTCGGACTGTTATTCGGTGGCTGTTTGAAGATCGAGATCTAAATTCACAGCGCGTAATTCCAAACACCCGTCAATATGCAGTCAAGTGGTCACATGAGGGTTGTTGATGGAAAATCAGCACATCAGAGTACTGACAAGAGTAAATAATGTGGCCATGATCTTAGAAAGACTAGTGTAAGAGGGCAGCTGTTCACGATCTAGATCTAGAAAATAGATCTAGTCTAGTTGTGCTTGATGATTATGATGACGGCACTGCCTGTGGGATCTGTTTAATTTTAGTTCTTGGAATTTCCAGTAGTTGTATAATTTTATCATCCCTTCCCAGGGTCTTGTGAAAACTTACAAAATTTTCTGACTTTTTTGTGACAATAATTTGACATCCTTGGTTTATATATGAATACTCTAGGAGGTTTAGGCTTTTGAAATGAGCTAATTCAAGATGCAAAATCCAAGATGGCGGCATTGTCATGGCAACTGGATACAAAACAAATTTTTTTTCCACACACTAACTTGAGCATGCTGAATCCGAATTTGAAGCTTAAAGAGTTTCTGGTTCAAGCATTCCAGAAATCATCCTCAGGACCCGCACTCCCCTCTTATTTAACACATAATCAGATAAGGTTATGGTATGGGAAGTTAGGAGTGCAGAGGCCAGAAAGAGTGTTGTTAAGCTATATTTGTACAATTATTCAACTTACATGGATTTTTTGGAGTGCTTGGATTTTGTGTGAGATTCAAAGTCAGTCACAGCAGATTTTTACAATTGTTCATTTCTGTTCAACTGCTCAATTAAATGTATACATTTTTCTTCTGCTTTTTTTTTGGAAAGGTTTTCCTCTGTGTGGCATACTTTAGTGCTATTTATCAGAATGATATGAAAAGATGTAGTAGACCAAGACTGATTTTATCATTGTACGGATAAAGTTAGAAGGAAGCATGACCATTAATGAGAACAGTGTTATTCAGATCAGTAGAGTAGATTTTTGAACAGTTGTTAGTTTTTAATTGCCATTGTATACAAAGAAACTCCCAAGTATTTCGCATTTCAAGGAGTGACTTTTCATTCCAATATCAAGATTCTTTCATCACAGTCATATAAGAAAGGAGAGATCAATTTTATCTCTTGTTCGAAATTGCGGATCCCTTGCGGTCTGACATTTTGCAATGATAAAATTTTATTATGCATTGTCTTATCTTCTTCAAAATCATAGTTATAAAAGTCTGATTCTAAGAATCATTTGTAAATTGCTTCTCCACCTTTTAAATACTACTATGCCACAAGCCAGTTCCTTGTCTGTTCTCTTGCAATTGTAAGTGACATAAGCATTTTATATAATGTGATTAATATTGTTCATACATTATCAGTATATATGGCTCCCTTTTAGAACTATGTCTATTTTGCCTGTTATGCACAAGCTACACTTTCAGTTTCAGTTTATAACATTCACTCTCTTACTTTGAATTTGATGTCCATCTCCTATGGGATAGTTCAGAAAGAAGTGCACATGATGACTATTTCATGTTTATTAGCTGAAATAGTCTGACCACAGATGAATGGTATTTATCAGTTTGCTGTAATATTACATGTATTATTCATTTGTCTAAATTCAAAGTGAAATATAACTCCATAAAACTGAAACAGTCTTGAGATTATATTTTTATGTAACTGCTACAGCGGTATTGTAAGGATAATGTACAAAAATTTTGAACTGAGAACTCATGCCTTACATTGCAGTGCCAGAGAATGGTGAGTCATCAGAAGATATAAAAAAAAAAAAAAAAAAAGAAAGCCATCATATAGAAATGATTATCAGTCCTATTTTGTGTGTGTTGAATGGTTTTACAAGAAATTTTTGTTGCATTCTTATCCAGCAAGCCAAAATTTCACTGTAAAAAAACTAGTTGATTGTTACTTCTCATGTTCATATTTTGACATTTTGGACACACTCAATGTCCATTGCATTTTCAGAGCTATAAATTGAAGCCTCCGGAACAAAAAGTACACATTTTGAGTCGTGGTTGGGACAGACAGTCCAAACTGAGGAAAAAAGGGAAAGACCCGTTGAGATAACTTCCACCAGGAGGTTGATGACGTATATAGAACATAATGTAGGGAAACAAAACAAAAATAGTGAGATAACACCAGTCAGAAGTTAGGTGGAAACACATGGACACTGTAATTTTGGAGAAGATAGAATGACATATGACCTCAGCAAAGAAAAATTTTTTTAAATGAAGAAACAAACTTATTCTGTAAATCTACTCTTTCAAAACAGACCTGAGTAGTTTTTATTCTAGAATCTTCAGTTGGCGTGCCTGAGAATAGTGTATCAACTCAAATGCCTGGTCTTGTTCCCACCGCAAAAGGTTGACATGGAAATGTGAACTTTCCCTCCTGTATTTGCAACTATATGTCTTAGGAAGTGATAAGTAACGCAGAAACATGCACAATTTATTCCATCACATCCAGTTACATGTGAAAACTGTGTGGCTGCATGTTTCCATTAGACCTGGATGGACAGCTGCAGATGTACCATTTGTGTTAAAGTCAGTTCCGATGGTGTTTTTTTTTTTTTTTTAGTTTGTTATTATTATATTTTTTTGCTTCTTTTTCCCTTCATCAGTGATGGAGCAATGCTCTGATTTAAAATGGGTAGAATTTTGGGGGGAATGGGGGGGTAAATGATTGCAGTCATCTTATACGTCACAGCACCTTTATATTCTGGCACATGTATAAATGTATGTCTTGTCCTGTTGACCTGCTCTTTCTTTTTTGTTGTGAATTTAAAGCCTGCTGCTGTTTTCCACAGTTGCAATTGCCTTGGCAAAACATTTATTATAATATTATGGTGTACCTGAGGTCTAGACATTTCGATATGAATTTTGGCAAGAGAATCGTTCTATGAAATTAACTTGTCATGGAGAATTTGTCATTATGTTACAGAAACATCAGTTATTTTCTTCTATCGAATATGAATTTAGCTGGAAATATTTACATAGTAATGTAACGTATTTTTAGGATTCTTTCAAAATAAATAAGAATTATAAATTTGCCTTCTCTAATTTTCATTCTTCCTTTTTTTTTTTTATTATTGGAAATTGCATGTATTCAAATGTTTTCAGCTAATGAGAATCCAATGTGCAATTTGTCAAAGTGAAGTATGAAATAGAAGGATCACAAGCTTTTTTGATAAATGTAGTAAAATTGTAGATACCACTGTGCTTGAGAGTCATAGACTATGTGAATTGAAGCAGCCTGAGAGAAATCCTGATGGTGTATGGCTCTTTAGCTGAACATCCACATCTACTACAGTATGAGAGATTCAAACTGATTTAAACAATGTAACATTATTTTTATTTTGCAATGGATACAATTTATTAATTTAACATGATTCTTTTACTGATTTATTTCATCATACATTGCACACAGTGGAAGTAGCACCTTTTGTTGTAGATGTACACAGAATCATAATTGACTTTGAGTAAATTGAGTGAAGACAGACTGATAGACAGTGAAGACATTGATAATGTCTTGAGTATCAGATTTACTATTAAAAAAAAACTTAATTTTTACTCATTTGGTTTGGTGTTGGGTTGGTTTTTTTTAAAAATTAATATTACTATTTCCTCCACTTGTCATATCGGTCATTGTATGTGATCAGTTCCCACTGACATCATCTCAGGATTATTTTTTTTGCTCTGTTACATCAGTGATCAATAATCAGTTGATCTCACTTGCTGTCTGTCAGGGTAGATCCCTTGTTTAATCCTGCAAAGGTCAAGTGCCCACAGGTCAAAGACGGCTCGTCATACTTTGCATTGGAATTCCCTTCTGAACAGAATAGCACTCATGTCAGTGTAGTGATATAGTACTCATATTTATACCACCTTCAGAAATAAATTTAATTGTAATTTATAGACTTGAATATTGCTGTTATCATTGAAAGTCTGACATTTGTAGGGTTAAAGAGGTACTGAAGTGTATCAGTAGAAATTACTGATGTAGAAGGGTTTCTACAATGATATTTATCTAATATTCCAGAAATAATAGCATCAGTTATGAAAATAGGATAAGTTGAATACTCTCTTACTGAATTGTACATTATTTGAAGTCATTAACCAGACTGCTCTCTTAAAACTTCAAGGCTTATATTGAATTTAATTGAAATGGAGAGGAAGGGAAGGGAGTGACACTAGTATTTCTGTTAATTAGGAATTGTTGGAGCTAGTTAACAAAAAATGAGATTAAACATTCACAAATATCTTTGTGTAGACTAAAAAGAATCTTACCCATTTTGCTAAAGTATTTTCATTTTTTTTAATATCTATTTTTCTGACAGAAATACTTGTAATACACAAAACATCTCTGAAACCATGAGGTTGATCCTGTTAGGAAAAATGCAGTGTGCTTGATAATAAAATTACATGTAGGATACTTCACAAGCAGGATGATAGAAAATAAACATGGATTTAAATGAAATTGACAAACATGCTCAGGCAAAAATACTGACACAATATTGGGTATATATTTGTTTATTTCCACATGTGTATCAACTGGAGAATGAATGTTGTCACCAAAACCGCAACAAAGAGATACATGCCCCAGTAGGAAATACATAAAAATCACGCTTGATGTGCAAAGATTCTTGATATACCAATAACTTGGTTTGGTGGAAAATTGACATACTAATCATTTTGACTGGCTGCATGACATATTATATAGACTGAGAGTATGAACTGCCATGTCTAGAATATGATTATAATGCGTCATAATTAAAATCCTGACCTTTTTAGCTCTTTTCTACTGAAAGGACTAATGTCAAATTAGGAGATCTTATAGATTGCCAGGATTCCATCTTCTCCTTCAATGTAATCAGGGTAGATGGTTCGAGACTGCAACGTCCAGGCTCCATCTCTCTCCAGATTTGCCATGTAAGGTTCAAGACCATCCCGGTACCAGGGAGCTTTGGCACCGCCCTCCCTAAATGTTATCACCACATAACCTCCTGGGGTGGATAGCAAAAGTAAGACAGTGGGCAGCACCAGTCTTTTGGCAAACATCTTTTTTTTGTTTGTTTAGATATATTTAATTATTTTCCCATAATTTTTCACAATATAAGAAGAAAATCCATTATATTAATTCATTAGTTCTTGAAAGAGAGATCCCAAAATAAATGGCGATTTTTCTAGAGACAGCCTTTTAAGGAAGGGATGTTTTGCCAAAGTATTTTAGATTAGCACTTTACATGTACATTGAGAAAACATTTGACCAGACTTGAGAATGTGATGACGAAGTGCAGGTGGTAACTGATTTGAATGTAAATATAAATGGTTTACATGTATTGTCATAATATATATATAATAAGTAGCCAAATGAAGCAGAAAATGCACAGTGATTATGCACCTTCATCATGTAGAAAACAGTACTGTCACACACGGCTGTGCAAGCCGCGTGCTTTTAGTTTTGCCGCCACAAGGCAATAAATCTCCTGTCAATGGGGCTCCGGAGGGGAATTCCCCGCCCACCATATCAAATTTCGTTGTTGGCCCGCGCTACTGTGTGGTCTTGCCATGATATCGTATTTTCGGCCCTTTATTCTAAGATTGTTTCTTAAGTGAACATCGTCTTATGACCACCAGTGTATTTTCATGTTTCCTATTTTCTCCAATGTAGTACTGCTGTACTGTATTTAGTTGCGCTATAGGAGATTGTTGAAAATACCGTGTAATTCTCTTAAAAATGCAATGGATAATTACATTAAAGATGAATATCTCGTTATGGCCCGGATCAAACTATCTTTTTTTTTACTTAAATGAAGTCTCCGTGATCACTTCTACATTGTGTGAAAATTGTGTTTTATTATTAAAATTAGAACATGAGTTATGAATATTTATTCTTTCTTATTGCATAGTTTGTTGGTTATGGCACACTCACTTGATCGACACATTATTAGTATGTGAATGGAGGAGAGCGTGTTATCAGGAGAGAAATGATAAGACAAAAAAGATGGAAGCAAAACTGTGACAAGTATAAGGCCGAATTTGTTCTATACTACAATATCAATATTGAAAGAGACATTGATGGCTGCCATTCGAAATATATTTGCAACAAATGTATTAAAAGAAGCGCCGGTCTCAGGAAGCAGTTAACCCCTGCCGTCGGTGGAAACAACCAGAGGCATCGCGGAGAAGTCCAAAGACAATGAACAAATAAATGAAGCATTTAGTGAGCTCTACGCACTCCTTTCACACACAACCAGTAGTAGAAAATACAATAGCTTCTATACAGACAACAGTTTCTAGCCAACTGTATGAAATTTACCGCAAAGATTTCCCTCAATACGCTCTCCCTAGACATCACATTCAGAAAACCACTGCATTCCTTTTATGGAACGACATCAATTTGAACTGCATTTTCTGGGTAAACTGCATTTTCTGAGTTAACGTGGAGGGAAACTCATACATCCCAGCACTTCAAGGTCAGAGAAGAGAGTTCATGCAACAAAAAATGAAGCAATATATTTACAGACACTAATGAACGCAAACCTTCTACAAAACAAACCCAACTACAGTACCAGTAAAAGTAAGAACAGACAAGCTTCAAAATGTTTAGAATTTTCCTCAACCCTCATAAAATACATTGTATATAGCTTTGGTGATGATTGTATATAGTATTAATTTGTTAACCCATGTAACAAGTCATGTCCTTAATATCAATAATACAATGTCTGTATGCTGTCTCCGTGTCAGAGCACTCAGCAAATAACACAATGTTTAAACTGTTTCACAGTTTCTAGCAATGATAATGACTTTTGTTCAGTATCTGTATGCATGCAAATGCAAGCCTTTGCTCCGCAGATAAGAGATACCGGCCTGTCTGTATTCATTATTGAGAGACAAATAAATAGGAGAAAATTATATGCTGTACAAAAAGAAGGGAAATTCCTTTCAAAACCAGAGAGTAGCTTCTCATATTTCACAGGATAGCAGTCTTGAACTTGCTACTTCCTCCATACAAAAAAGATACTCACACATTTTAGACAGAGCCAGGCAATCAGCAGCTGGGTATAGTCAAGACGATTTAGTTAGACAGCACCATCAGATTTTAAAAGGAAACTGCTAACAGTAACGAGACATACTCGAGTAAAAAGTGAAAGAGAGACAGAGTTACAATTGATTTAAAATATACATTAGGCATTACATTACAAAATTACAGCTTTCACTGCAAATTTTTCTTTATTTAACATTCGTTACATTGTGTCAGCTTTATTTTATTTCTACATTCGCTACATCAACAGTCATGTGTGAAAGGAGTACCTCTAGCCTAGTTCAGAATGGCAGAGAGATAGAAACTGTGTGGGTATAGAGAACAGAATGATTTACTATGGCTGGTAACTGGTCCTGGCTTTTCACTGTTACTAGAGGGCCATCTTATCTTTCCGTAAAAAGGAAATAGAAAATAACCCGATACCCGTTATTAGCCACATCTACCCTGTCATTATGGATGTTAAATCAAGTTCACGCCAGATTTCGGTTGCCCCCTGTGCTAGATCAACTTTTAACCTCTGAGTATTTGTGTTGAGATGTGGAATCTTAAAAGGTGTATTTCTTTATGATTTTTTTTCATAGCTGACCTTCTTGAGATTTCGTAATGATAAAATGACCCTCTATTTGAACCTTTATTGTGTTGCCTTATCTGGAACTTTCGGTAATAAAATTTATACCTGCGCAAAGCTCGTGATGTTGACTTTTTAGCAATGAGGTTGTATTCAGAATGTGAGATAATACATTTCAGTAAGGACACATAAAACAAAAAGTAAGCAACTGAGCCAAGGACACACACTACGCTGTCCCCCCGGTGCCGCCAAGCGTGACGGGGTGAAGACGGCATGGTCAGCCTGACTGGGGCAGCCAAACTAAGTGGCTGTGTTAATTATTTAGAAGGTCACATATTTCAACGCCCGATTGTGGCGGAACCAGTTTTAGTTGGAGTCTTTTTGTACCATTGTTGGAAAGGTTAAATCCTCTTCTTTCCAACCATATTTTTTAAACTGACTTAATCCCTGATAATTGGAGATAAAAAAGGTTAACATTTCATAAAACTTAGCACAATTTACCCGTTTTTGGAACTAGTGTTATCTTCTCTTTCACAAAAGATACATTATTAAAAAACATACCACACAAAAATTCAGATTTTCATCTCTATGTTTATATTTTGTCTTAATGTTTCATATTCCTCTATTGTACATAACAGTGTGTTAAAATACTGCACATTTTCACAACGTCACGGCAGTTAGCTCGCGCTCCCCACAGACTAACCAGACGAAGCGCGGAGGGCTCCTGCCATGCTGCTGTTACGCAAGCTACCCAACTGTCCGCCATGTTCGTTTTCCTGTGGCGAGTACGCGCTGCCTATTGGTGTAACGGGAAATCTTAGCTCTTCCGTTGTTTTCTCTTCATCACCAAAAATTGGAACCATGAGAGACATTTTTGTTTTAAAGATTAAAAGCTCCACATAATAAGGTTTCTAAATCACCAAAATTTGTAGGGATTAGTCCCGATTTACTGGAGTTATTTCAATGCTATTGTCAGATTGTTAAGAATTTCTTTTAATAGAACTTGCGTACAATATTGACATGTTTGCTCTGCAGAATTGACAGTCGTGAAATGTTTGATTGGCAAAATGTTGGCCTACTTCGAATGTTGTTCCTTCTATTGGTATTGGTTGCTAGTGTGTGTGTGTAGTACTGGAGTACTTAGTAATGGATAATTGAACTCGGCCGAGAGGTTAGCCCTCAGGCTATGAGTAGGGCACGCGTTACCTGCGCTCGGTTAGTCAGTGAGCGTTTGGAGTCCCCTTCGCCTCAGATCTGATCATTACAAATCTAGATACAA
>JBCEWB010050130.1:0-14202 GCA_039654565.1 Peronia peronii | reverse complement strand
ATAGATAGATAGATAGAGTAACAGCCGACAAAATGAAAGAGATGGAAAGTGCATATTGAAGGATATGAAGTAAATGAACAAAAATGAAATTCCTTTCCTTGGAGCTGCTGGAGATGGAAATAATGCACAACAATGTGTCAGGACGAACAGAGAAAAAACAGTAGTGAGAGGAACAGAATAGCAAAGGTGTACTTGACACTCATAAAAGAAAATACACATCGCTGGACATGAGACAGAAAAAAAAGAAAGAAAATGGAAAGAAAGAAAGAAAAAGAAAGAAAGAAAGAAAAAGAAAGAAAGAAAGAAAGAAAGAAAGAAAGAAAAAGAAAGAAAGAAAGAAAGAAAAAGAAAGAAAGAAAGAAAAAAGGAAAGCAAGAAGGAGGAAAAAGGAAGAAGGAAATGAAGAAAGAACGATAAAAACGAGACAAAAAAGGGAGTGAAAAAAGACAAAAAGAAAAGAAAAAAGGAAGAAAGAAAAAAAAAGGAAAAAAACAGAGGAAACAGAAAGTAACAAAGAGCGAAGGAAAAGGGAAGAAGCAAATAAACAAAGAAAGAAAAAAGATGAGAGAGACAAACTGAGAGAGAAAGAACTAAAGGAAGGAAGGAAAGAAAGAAAGAAAGAAGGAAAGACAGAAAAGTAGGACGGAGAGCAATAAAGAAAAGAAATACAAAAGAAACTCACCCCCCTCCCCCCAAAAAAAAAGAGAGAGAGAGAGAGAGACAGATAGCCAGAGAGAAAGACAGAAAGAAAGACAGATACATGAACAAATGGGGGAGAAAAGACAAGAATGGAGCAGACATAAGCAATTCAGAGATGCCGCTGGTGTAGAGAACATGGCTGACAGGAGACGATGGGCTAGGCTGGACTAGACCAGATCGACACACCAGGGGCTACGTACACACAATGATGCTGATCTACAAATAGACGGACGCCGTGGAACAGGCCTGGATTGTATTTTGTGTTTAAGGTTTTTAATCATAAAAACGTAGGATTATCTCGTCTTTAAGTAACTGCCTGTTTTTGCTGAGAATTTTTGTGGGCAGAAATTTGGAATTTGGAACTTTTGCCCGGGCAGCGGCACTCCGCTCCTCTTCATCGATTTTAACATGCCAAGGTTTTTTTAAGATGTGGAACGTACACACAGGATCTCCGAAATATATTCATCGTTGTCCGAGAAGGTTAGAGGTCGGGCTTCCCTACCCAAGAAGCCAGGGAATAGTCGAGTCACCGAAAAAATACAGGTTTGGATCTTTGTATCCCTCTATCCCCCCAATGGCAGGATCCGCGAGTCGAACCCTCAACCCACGATGAGAATTGTTCGCACCACCGAGCAGACGCCTAACCACATGGCCAAGGCGACTCCCACTGGCTTGGAAAGATGGAAATCTTGACTTAAATGTGGGTCACGTGATAGCCAGGTAACTTATCAAGGACTCAATGACAGGAACTAACCAGGATGGAGTGAATTAGTTGCGCGGTGGGGGTTGGCGGGAGGGGGGGGATAAATAAGAGATAGAGAGGACAGCTAAAACAGATGAAAGGCAAGCAAAGGAATGGGTAAGAAATTACACAGAGAATCTGTGGGGAGTGACAAATTGAATGAGTCTGTGAAAGTTAAAGAAAGAAGAGAAGGCAGAAAGGCAGAATGGAAAAGAAAAAGAAAGAAAAAGAAAGGAGGTAAGAATGAAAAAGAAAGACAGAAAGAAAGGAAGAGGGAAAGAGAGGAAGGAAGAACGAAAGAACGGAGGAGAAAAAAAGAAAGGAAGAAGAACGAAAAAATTAAAGAAAAAAGGAAAAAGAGAGAAAGAATGAAACAAAGAAGAAAGAAATAAAGAATCAAATAAAGAAAGAAGGAAAGACAGGTCCAACAAGTGCACTGAAGGATAGGGTGAAATTGTGATTAAGAATTAGAGAAAGACGGAAAGAGACAGAAACAGAAAAAAAAAGAAGGGCTAAAACGCAAGTGAGAGATAAAATGAGAGTGAGAGAGAGAGAGTGCAAACAAAACGACTGATGATCGGATTGAGAAGAGCATGTCTGGACAGCATGAATTTATGGCGATGATAAAATGAGAAAGAGAAAGAGCGGAGGGTGGGGGGAGAGAGAGGGAGGGAGAAAGAGATAGAAGGATAGGGAGAGAGAGATGGGGAGAGAGAGAGACGAAGAGAAAAATTCAAGAAAAACAAGACCAAAGAAGGGCATAATGAAACAACCGATTGGTGGAGATGAAAAACTACAGTATAGGGAAGAAAGAGAGAGACACAGTGAGAGAAAGAGAGTGGGAGCGGGAAGAGAGGAAGAAAGAGAGAGTGAGAGAAAGGGCGAGCATGATTAATGACAGCCCAACGGAAGAAGAGCGAATTAATGGAAGCGGAAAAAAATGGAGAGAGAGGGGAAGAGAGAGAGAGAGAAAAAAGGAGAGCGAACAGAAGACAGGACTAATGACAATCCCGATGCAGTATCGTCAGTTCCTGGACAATAGCCGTTCTGCAAAACTTCAAAAGGAATAGCGTCAAGAGAGAGAGAGAGAGAGAGAGAGAGAGAGTGAGAGAGAGAGAGAGAAAGACAGAGAGAGAGGGAGGGAGAAAGAAGCAGGACTAATGACACTCCGGTAGCGAGTCTCGCCAGTCCCCAGGACAATGGGCAGTCTCTCAACCCTCAGGAAGGGACAAGCAGTTAAAAAACGTGTCCGCTTCGTGAATGGTATTCGTGAATGGACTCTCCCTCTCTCTCTCTTTCTCACTCACTCACTCCCTCCCTCTCTCTTTCACTCTCTCTCTCTCGTGAGGAGAGTCGTGTTCCTCCTACAGAGACTATCGGATAGCCTCGAAATAGACCAGGCTCACTCGAGGTGGGCCAAGAGAAGAAAGCCGAGTGGATAACTTCACTCTGTTCACAGCATTGCCGTCTCTTGAACTCGTTTTTTTTTTTGTTCGTTTCTTCATTCCTTTCTCTAGCATGGCGCTTCCTGCACTTTGTCTGGGAGTCTTCCTATTACGTGCGGAACAACGAGATAGGAGTGGACCAAATAGAAGGCTGTTGGCTATTTTCACTCGGGATTTTTGGACGCCAAATGTCATAGATGATGTCATACTGACTGTTTCACAGCCAAGAATTCTCTGGATTAAATCACTTGTTAACATTCGTGACTTCTCCCCGGTTTGAATGTCAAAGCAAAGTTCGAACAGCCAATTTGTAAGTTTATCAAGTGCTTTTGTGTTTGTAATATTTCTAGAAGTTAATGTTAATCAGCCAAGTGTTGTTTCCCTAGTCCAGAATTAACAATAACATGATTATTGAGTCAATTACCTTTGTAAAAGACAACTGAAGACTTCAGTGGAAAAATCAGATAAGTCACATTTTCTACATAGGGAGAAAAACAGAAATTAAAGTTTAGAAGTCTGTGGTTTTTCACTATATACCCTCTTAAAAACTCTCTTTTTAGCGGAACTTACCTGGTTTTTCCGAATTATTGTTCTGGTTAACATATTTTAACGTTGAGCTCTATAACGTCGGGGCAATAACTCATTTTTCACAAAAATGTGACTTATCTGGTTTTTCCACTGGGGTCTTCAATTATTTATCGCATATGATTTGCCTGTCCATGTCCATGTACTGGGATGTTGTGATGGTGATGTCTGACATTATATGATAATGTTTGAGGCTGATTATGTATATGCCTGACACCTGAATAGTACAATGGCATTGTCACTACCTGTAATGGTCTGGTCGTACTAAATCGAGTTATCCGGTCCATGATGAGTTATTGTGCTTGCTTGCGTTTGGTGCATGCTGATTCACAAGATAAGAAACACAACAGTTATGGTCTTTAGACCCCCCCCCCCACAAACACACACATTCACACACACACAGACATTCACACACGCCAAGAAATCTCATTCTGCAAGATGCATCATTTATAACTGAAAAATAATCCCTTCAATCCTTACGCTATTCTGGCAAAGAAATGATTGTTTGTTTTGGGGATTTAACAGCGCATCAGCAGGATTACGTCTCTGTAGCGCCTAGCACGGTTGCGTATGTTTACGAGTTAGAAAGGCATGTGAAAGCATGTGTTTGCTAGTATGAACTGGACGATCAGAGATTGTACAGGCAAGTTATCAGAAAATGAGTCTGTGTTATAAAGGAAAGGAAACAGACGAATACATATCGCAAACAGTAAGATTAACCATGTATAAAACAATGAAACATCTGCGCAGTGCTAGTGAGGCAGTGCTGCATTCCAACAGAAACTTGTTGAGAAATTTGAGAAAGGTATAAAACAGACAGTAGGTCTGACCATCCCATGTCCCATGTGGTGAGTGGCTGTGACAAAGTTCAGTGATAGAAAAAACAAACACAGGGGTTTACGAGAATCGTTCCCGTGAATGCCAATTGCTCATATGATCAAACCTAATGGTATCAAATTCATGTGCAGAAATTCACCAATTCCGTGCATAGCCAGGGCAATATAATCCATTAGAGACTCCACTGTCATCTCTTTCTTCCGCTCCGTTTCTCTTTGCTTCATTTAATGGGAATCTCCTGCCATAGTATCAATCCAGACGAGAAATGACAAGATCTCCAAGAAAGCAAGAAAAAATACATCCGAATTCCTCCAAAAACGTCCATGTCTTGAACGTATTCTAGTTTTCAGAAAACACAATCACAGCAACACACATTTTACAACCGGCTACACTAGTCTAATGGCCTGTTCGATAATCCATTTGCTACACATTCTTCTAAGTGATACCAAAAGCTTTTCTTCACAAAATCTCAGTCTATGTGATTATCTATAATCCTCACATTTACCTACGTGATACTAAAGACATTTCACTGAGTCGTTACTGAAAACCGTTTTTTCCATTTACAAAATCTCATGACTGACTTCCACCTGTACATTTCAAATCAAATCAAGTGCCGACTACAAATTTGACTGACAGGGCCTACACCTTTGTTAATATCACAGCTAAAGTCGCACTGATATCAACCCTGACGGTCAACGTACAAACCTTACTGATGCTGACACGCTATTATCAATCGAAGACTAAGAACGAAATATCAAAACTATGACATGGGCAGGCACGACTTATCAATTTACCACGACGCGAGGACAGAAATCAATATTTATATAACACAGGAATTATACAATCCATTTCATTCTGAACACGGCCAGAAATTTACTGACAGAAATATTGACGGCAACTCGGATGCAACATTGGAAATACGTTAAATAAAAACTAGCAGTGCTGACGAGGCTCGCATAGAAAAAACACTGATTGACATCATGAGAATACATCTCCCAGAGGCATTCTAGCACCGCAGAAAAAAAAAGTAACATCACAATTTATCTTCATTACAAACTGCTAGAAGACTTTCATACTACCAGAGATGGGAAAATTTACTTAATTTGAGTCCCTTTTTCACACTTAAAGTTTGAGACTTGAAACAACAAGGCCATGGCATGATGCAGACAACTTTCTCTAACGAATGGGCCAGACTGCAAAATAGCTAATATATCTATCTTTTAATAACATTCTTGAGAAAAACGAAAATCCAGGTCTCTACAGCTCCCAACGTACAAAAATAATAACAGATAACAGTAGTTCTCTGCAGTGAGTGGTCAAACCGTGAGTGTTTGACTCTCCAGATAACCGTAAGACATTTTACTAATACAAATATGACACAGAAGAACGTCAAACTCAGAAACATAAAATAAAGAACTAGGTACGAATATCTACGTAGATAAATAAATGATTAAATGACACACAAATGAATGACTTATTAAATAAACTTACATAATAAGGTAAATAACGAACCGATAAATAAAATTAATTAATTAATTAATTGCATCCACTAACACCACTAATATCACTCCTCAAGGTCGCGCCAAATGACTCCACTTCAGCACCAGGGAAAGAATCCTGTAGGCCCTAACCAGAAGGTGAGTGATACACCTCGCGCCTCGCACGGGCTGAACGATATCAGCGATGAGTGGCCCAATCCCTTGAACGTCTCTCACGGGAGGGAGGGGGGGGGGGGGTGGAGGGGGCGCTGGCAAGCAAAGACAGTCAGGGGGCCACTCCTTACCCCAAACATCCAGACTCGAGCACACAAAATTTCAAGCAACACTAGAGAAAGCAGCAAGCAATTTCTAGCAATAATAATAATAATTATTATTATAATAATAATTATCATGATTGCCCCGACGAAGAGCTAAGCGGGCTCGAAAATTTGGCAGAGAGTTTACAACAATATTAGATCTAAGTTCTTTGTATATGTTATTTGCTTTTTTGAATTGTTTGATTAGTTACCGGTTGGACAGTCGTGTTATATTTTATAAAATAATAATAATCATAATCATAATAATCATAATAATAACAATAAACACAATAGTATATTGAAGAAAAAGATCAGATACGCCATCACCTGAAAAAAAAAAAAATCATCCGCACGAGTCAAAATCCGCACAATAATTTCAAAATCAATTATCATAATGGTCTGATCCTGTGGACTGAAACATTTAGAAAGAAACATGAGGCATCATCCTGAAATTATTGAATCTGAGAACCTCATCTTAATTCCAATTAAACACAAACACATTCCTTCAGCAAGATATGACTGCCAAACCACCGCTCGACAAAAAATAAATTTTAACACTCTACCTGTGAAACTCAAACTACACTTGAAACGCCAGGGGAAAAAATCAGCATTGAACTAATTAATATTACGGTCATTTGTGATAAAGAAACACAAAAATCACTAAATTTCCTAACCAGTATGATTAGTACAATCATAACAGCCGGGAAAAGTCGTGGATTCCATAATCTAAAGCTATAAATGCCAAATTAAAAGCCTTAAAAATGCGAGACATCAGTGCAAAACTATTCAATGCAACTGGTGGTCTAAATGTTTGTTTGTCGAAATCGAATATTCTCCTAGCAACATGAGTATGCTTTCTTGCATCGGGCGAAAGCTGCTTTTTGCACATCATATTAAAAAAATGATCTGAAATGTGAGAAATCACCATAAACCTCAGAATCTCACTGGGAACACTTTTGTACGTGGCACGCAAAAACAAGTCCCGCGGGCAATAGGACTGGCATATACTACATAAGAAAAGCCACAGGTATTAACGCTGAGGAAATCACCACAATTAATGAACTAGCACAAATCCCGGCATCCAAGGTGTTAATAACACTCGTCATTATCATAATCACATCACTTATAACAATAACAAGACTCCAGCATTAAGTCAAGCATGATAACCTTTTTCCATTACAGCGCAGATCCATGTGGTGAGTCAAGGCAGAGAGGAATAGCAGTGTGCGATATCTGGAGTGAGAATACGAGCGAGACCTTGTGGGAGAGAGTGATGTGTCCCCACCCCCCGGGCTCGCCATACACCCCCCTCCCTTCATGGCGAGGCACCCACCCTTCGTCCCTCCCTCCCCAGCCCTCCCCGCGGTGGCTGAACGGCCGCACGGCCAGGAGAAGCGGGTCAATACAGCTCAGGCTAAAAACGGCGCTCGCGCAAACAAGGCATCCCTTCCATAAGGCATAGAGAAGGCTCGGGCTATGGGAGGCGGGGGTGGGGGGGGGGGCAGGAGAGCAAAGCGAGGAGGGAGGTATATATCCATCCATCCATCCGTCCATCTACCCACCCACCCATCCTTCCCTCTCTCTCTCCCTCCATCCAGTGACCCATCCCTCCCTCCCTCCCTCCATCCATACCTCCCTTCGTCCATCCATCCATCCATCCACTCATCCACCCATTCATCTGCCTATCCATCCCTCGATCCATCTATCCTTCCACTCATCCATCTATCCAACCCCCATCCCTCCATCCCATCCATCCATCTATCCATCCGCTTATCCATCCCTCATCCCTCGCTCCATCCATCCATCCTCCATCTATCCCATCCATCCATCTTTTCATCCATCCATCCCTCCGTCCCTCCCTCCCTCCATCCATCCATTCAAACATCTATCCCTCCACTCATTCAACTATCCATTCATCCATCCTGATCTCTACTATCTTTTGCCTCGGCCAAGAGGATTGGGGTCGGGGCGGGATGGGAGGAGAGGTAAACGGGGCGAGGGGGGGGGGTGGACATTACAAGCCCCCGACGTTTACGATGACAATTCCATTTCTTACAAAAAGTCTTCACAACCGACACATCGGCGACTTCTGTACATTGACGGGAATAGAGTCGGTGAAAAGAGAAAAGGACAAACAACAAGAATATAATGACGTCACTGTGATCATGTCTATTATCAAAAACAAAGTTTGCTTTTGTTCTTCATGCAAGACATTAGCGTCTACATCTATCTTCGGTCTATCAACACCGACAAGAAGAAGAAGATGAAGACGACAAAGAGAAAGTACTAGTAAAAGAAGAAGAAGAAGAAGAAGAAGAAGAAGAAGAACAACAACAACAACAACAACAACAACAACAACAACAACAACAACAAAAGTAGTAACAAAACAACATGCCAACACATTCAACAACAATCCATTCGTTAGGCCAACGGAGAAACTAATCTACAGCGGTAAGACATACCACTCTTCTGCATGTTGCGATCGGTACTTCGACATTTAATTTGACGACTATTTTACGACTATCTCGACCGGCTCTCGAACGGACGTTTTACTGAAACTTGTAACTACATCCAATTCGGTAAGGAGCTGTAACCATTTCACATAATCATCATCATCATCATCAGCTATGAGAACAGCAACAAGAGCAACCACAACGAAAATGACATCATCCACAACACGAGAAGGATGAAAATGACAACATCAATAGCCACAAACAAGAACACAAATAAACAAACAAAAACAAACAAATATTTTTGTCTGCTTTGGGCAAAATAAACTGTCTTTAAGCGCCCCTAAAAATCTTTGCATGTTCTTGTTTCAGAAAAAGGGCGAGAGAAGTTTGTTGTTGTTGTTGTTGTTTTTTCTTCGGAAGGAAAGAAAGAAACACACAAATACAAACAAAAGACTGTCAATGTGATGTCTTGAAATAACATGTCGACAAAAGCCGGCCTGCACTCCGGGAAACAATGCAATCTCAGAAGCAAATCTTTTTGCCTTGAGTTAGATGAAATACAAACATACTTCTATAAATGAAAAGCCGTGCTAATCTTTAACCCTTTCCGCCCCAGTGTGACATATCTGACATGGAAATGGCTTTAAAAGATTGAACGTTAACCCTTTGAGACCTGAGCCCTGAGCTTACCGTGACCCTCCTGCTTCAGTACCTGAGCGACTTAAGCCTATATTTTCTTACCCTACTTTTGAAGTAAATATAATCAGCTGTTGTATTTGGTTGATAAATACACGGCTCAAATAATAAATGTATTATTATAATGCTATGTGATGTGGTCTTGCTCATCGCTGGACCGGTTGTTCGACGGGTCGTGGAATAAATTTGGCAACTGTATACCTACCTATGGACAGGACTCACGGGGTTAAGACCATGTTTAGTGTTTAATATAAGAAAACAGGCTTTTAAGGTGGATCATGCAATATTTAGCCAGCAGGTCTTATTTCACGGTAAGATTAACTCATTCATTCCACATCGATGAACTACTTCAGTGTTGAGTCCTTCAATGCAATACAAACCACTGTTTCAAAATCTAAGTGATCTAATCCCATTATTTACAAATGACTAATTGTTGTGAACTTTCTTAGGTCAGAGAATCAACTTGTGGTTCTAAAAACCTCACAGCTAAATGGCAGAAGCTGATGTAGGCCGTCAAGGTTCAGTCTCACGCATAATGTATGGCTTCAGTGGGTGATATATTTAACAACAAAATGAAACACTTAACAATTTTCACTCTGTTTTAGAACAAAACTATCATTTATTTTTGCTACAAAAGCTGCCTCTAGACTTCCATGGCTAAATACATAAACACAATCTCAGGGAAACAATCTGAATAAACTTCCATTCCTAGCGACAAACTGGTATCCCTGAACAAAAAACACTGCAAATCACGTTAAAAAAAATACACGGACGTCTCTTTCTTATTCTGAGAGACAACTCATTCGCAAACATTTACATTGAAAAAACAACGGCCTGACTCAACCAATAAAGCAAATCGGGCGAGCACTTTTATGGCCGAGCTCTACCAGGCAAACAATACGAGTTATGGCACAGACTGCCCTCTTGCCACCTCGGCGCCCGGATGAGGACGGGGATCTTTGCTACTGGACTTATAGACTTCAAGTTATGCCTATTGATTGAGCCTATCTTCCGCCGCCATCTTGATCCCCTTCTGACAGAGCTTAGTTACCGCTGCCTCTCAGCCCCTTATTGTGACCTTTAAAATAAAATTCTCCTCTCTCATCATCGGACTTTTCCGTAAGCCTGCTATCTTTTTCTTGATCCACAGTCCATTCGTTCGTCCGTCTAATTATACGTCCGTCAATCTATCTATCCCTTCCTTTCCCCTATCCACCCATCCACCCATTCATTCATCCACCCATCCATTCACCCATCATGCAAATCATCCACCCATGCATCCATCTATGCATCCATCCATGCATCCATGCATCCATCCATCTATCCATCCCGTCATCCCTGCATCCATTTTGTGTACAAATAGAAATGATCGTAATTCAATTTCTAAAAAAAAAAAAAAAGACTAAAAAAAAAAAAGACATTGAGGAACAACTGAGGTTTTATTCTATATACAGAACTTTCTCGGTCCACAACATATAATGACATATATTACCTTAGTATCTATCGGCTAACTTCTGTCTAATGTAGACCCTCTATTTTTCCACGGAGTAAAATATCCCCGTCTCCTGTCTTCCGCAGCGCTATTTCTGTACCAGCAAAATTGCAAATGAGCGGTTTTCAACCTTCTTCTCTTTCATTTTGGTCGTGGCGACTTTCAGAGAGCAACTCCCCTCCCCCCCCCCCCCACACACACACACACCTCCCCACTCCTACCTCACCCTGAATTGCGACAAGTGATCAAAATAGACTCAATGGTCTATTGCGAGCAGGTTCTACTTTTCGACCAATCAAATTACATCGTTTGATTTGATTCGGACATTGGATCAGGCCTTTTAGATTCTAGAGTCCAGGAAGGAAAAGTTCTACACCAGGCTAATTGGCTTCAGGAAGGTTGTGACTAGATCTAGTGTTAGATTTAGAATTAGGGTGGAGATAGTTTAGGATGAGATAAAGGGTTTATTCAAGTATCCTCGAACATTTAGTTACAACATTAAGACCATTTACTAGCAATAGATAACTGAGGCTATTTTGATCACCTGGTAGCAACAGATAACTGAGGCTATTTTGATCACCTGGTAGCAATAGACCATTGCAGCTATTTTGACCACCTGGTAGCAATAGTCCATTAGACCTATTTTGACGGTAACAATAAGACTCGCCCTTAGAATTCACATCGCTTTCAGAGTTAAGGAACCACAAATTGTTCAAACAATATCATTTTTCTTCACATCTAGATAACTTAAACTGTGTCAATACATGGACAGCCATCGTGTATCTCTAATTTATGGACAAAGTAATGTTGACTGCGAACAATCAAACATCCCTCTCAGGTATGCAACATTTATTTATGGGCCCTTATTTACTACAAATATGGAGCACCATGTTCTAGACACTCTCCTGCCCCCCCCCCCCCGACCCCCTGTTACTAAGTAATACATCTTCTACACCCCCCGCCCCTCCCCCTCCTCCCCCACCCCCGTCATATACCTTTCTTAGTTCCAGTTCCAGAAGCCCAGTAATTTTTCCGGCCTGGTAGCCTGAATTAGACATAATACTCACTCGGGAGATGTCGTTCCACAAATTGCCCTTCTCCCTCTGTCTACCCCATTCCACTCATATACAAACATATAATCTACGCCCCTGCCCAGTCACAGGAACCCACTCATTTTCCAGGTCCGTGGGTAACCTAGATCAGACATGGCATCCCGTGTGTTTGAGTTGCCGGTGGGTTTACCTGAAGACAGACATTACATGCCAAACCACGACGTCCTTCTTTGAATCCTGTCGAATGTCAATACAGATCATGTTTACCACATCCCATGTCTAGGCCAAAAGCTTTTTCCGTATCATGTCCCGTCGCCGCCTCGGTCGGGTCTTATCGCCTGGTTTGTGATTAACTGTCTGGTTGTCAGAGTGTTACTGGGTAGAGGTATGCGTCTGTCCTTTTATCTGTTTCTCGGCTTATTCATTCATTCATCCGTCTGTTCACTTGCCCAACCAGTCCAAACCGTCCGTCCATCTGCCATCTATGCATGCATCCATCCATCCATCTATCCATCCATCCATCCATCCATCCCATCCATCCATCCATCCATCCATCTATCCATCCATCCATCCATCCATCCATCCATTCACCCACCCACCCATCCATCCATCCATCCATCCAATTATCCATCCATCCATCCATCCATCCATCCATTCACCACCCACTCACCCATTCATCCACCATCCATCCATTCATCCATACATTCAGCCAGCCATCCATCCTCTATCCATCCATCCATTCACTCACCCACCCATCCATTCATCCATCCATCCATCCCTTCCATCCACCCATCTATCCATCAGCATAATACAAACAACTATTACATCTTCAAGTGTCCCTAACACACTTCAGAACCAAATACCGGAGACAATTACATCAAAAAACCCATCTTCAATATCGTAAAGGATCCGCCTTCCAGATTCCCATCGAATATTCAACATCTCCAGAAACTTGTCTCTCAAACATTGCTATCAAACATCTGTCCAAGTTCCCTATCCCCTATCCCTATCCCCACTTTTCCTCTCTCAATCGAAGTGAGTACCTCTAATCGTCAGCGTTAAGAGCCAGTATCACGTCAGAAAACGAGGTCAAATAGATTTTCCATCACTGATCATGACCGCCCCCTTCCTTATATATATCTCTCTCTCTTTCTCTCTCTCTTTTCACACATATTTTGTTTTTCTTTCTCCCTCTAAGCTCTCTCTTTCTCTCCTACACCCATTTTCACACTCACTCTTTCTCTTCATCTCGTTCTCTCGTTAGTACTATCATCTCTGGGTCTCTCTTTTCTCTCTGTCCCTCTTTCACTCTTTCTCTATCTCACTCTCTTCGCCTACCCTCTTTCTCTCTCCCTCTGCTTTTTCCTTGATTTCTCTCTCTTGCTCTTTCCTTCCATACATCTCTCCGTATCTCACTGCCTCCTTTCTTTCTCTCTATCGCTTTCGATTTATTATACCCCATGCTTTCCCTCCACGTCTTCTTTTTCTCTATCTCACTTTCTTTCGCTCTCACTCGCTATCTCTCGACATGATGAAAATTTGACAACAGTCCTTGAAACTTTTAGAAGGCAGTGTTCCAAATTCATACCATTCCGACAAAAGAAAAAAAAGGCTTGACATTTGGAAACAGGAATGGGTCCAAATTTCTCTGTCTGCATTGTCGTTGTGGCGAACCTGGAAGTTTGTCTTTGACAAATTGTCCTATTTGTCCTACCTTGAACTAGCCTATCCATTTCCTTTCTCTCTGGGTATTCCCTTTCTTACATCTTTTCTCTGATCAATTTCTCATTGCCCCCCCCCCCCCCTCCGCTCCGGCCAAACCCTACGAATCCTCACCTTATATTTTTGTTACTCATGAAATATTCTTAAGACACAAAACCGTTTAAAACAGCTCTAAGGCATATTGTGTTAAAAAAAAAAAAAAGAAAGGAAAGCATCTGTGTTTTGTGATCATTTCTTTATATAAATGACTAAAAATTTGACCGTATTGATTACTGCCATCAGATTGCCTAAAGAGACTCAATGGTCACTTTCAACCAGGTTTATCTTTTCGACCAATCAACCGCATGGTTTGGTTTGATCCGGGACATTAAATTAGACCTTGTAGAGTCTAGATCTGGATTCTAGACTGCAGAAAGGAAAAAATTCCACGCCAGGCCAAGTGGATTTAGGAAGTTTATGATTAGGGTTAAATCAAGGGTTAGGGTAAGAGTACGAGTGATAAAGGATACGATGGAACAATTCGTTTCAATATTAAGACCATCAATCTGGACTATTTTGGCCACTTGGTAGCAATATCCTCGTCCCTCCTCTCCCTCCCCAGATAGGTATAGACAGACAGACAGACAGACAGACAGACAGAGATAGACAGATAGATAGATAGATAGATAGATAGATAGATAGATA
>JBCEWB010050109.1:0-14202 GCA_039654565.1 Peronia peronii | reverse complement strand
AACAACAACAACAACAACAACAACAACAACAACAACAACAACAACAACAACAACAACAACAACAACACTTCACTGCTCGTAATTGTGAAGAATTGTACACTTTTTATCTTACATGCCACCAAAATCAGCGTTGTTTAGGAAAACCTGTGTGTGCCAGTCATGGTCTAAGGGAAGTAATACACAAAATAAGTTTCGGAGTGTTTACGTCATAACGGGAAAACCCAATTTGCTGCCGGCCATACGTCATGAACTTGGAACTAAGTAGGACACTAATATATTTTAAGACCAGGGAAGATTGCCCTATACTGTAGTGTGGCATGACTTTCTGACCTCGCCTTTATTTAACTCTCACTGAAATTGTTTTTTTTATGGCAAAAGAAAATCATGAACCAAGGGACAGTACCGTGTTTTTAACTGTCAATCATTTAGGTTAAGCACTGTCTGATTTGCTTCCCATAGATGTGGACTTTTTGCAATGAACTTTGCAATCAAGAGAAGATATTATGACATATTATTATTATTATGTTATATAGCTGCAAGGTATTTGTTAAAATTTAGGAAGTTTACCCAAGAGTCAACTGTGTAGATGAATTTAACTATCATGTTATCGCAGAAGGTTGTTATTTCAGTCTCGAGTATGAGACAGTAGGCAAACTGGAAAAGAGCAAAAATTTGTTTCAAAAGGTAACAGCTGTTAACTTCAAATGAAAGCAATATAACTGACAAAATTTGCAGTTTGAAAGAAAAAAAAAAGAAAAGAAAAGAAAAAAAAAAACAAAAAAAAAAACAAAACAAATACTAATTAGAAATTATGTGTAGGTAATGCGGAATATTATTTGATAATCTTATCTGAATTTACATATTTATGTAAAGCTTATTTAAATTTCTCATTCATTGATTTTTCCCTCCAACCAGCCTTCTGAAAATTACAGAGCACAGAAAATTAAATTTAAAAGATTTTGCAACATTGTGTGTTTATTTGTCTATTTGCACAACGGTTTCTGTTATCTATCTGATCTGTATTTAGTTGATAAAAATATTATCTATTTTTATCAGACCTAATTCTTAAAACTTTGTTTTCCATGTCAGGTCTCCAGTTGCATAAGATTGATCAACAACATATAACATATAATCCTGCTGATCTTGACCCTTGTCTGTACCGCTAAGATGTGTGATCAGCAAAGAGATAACAGTTCTGATGAGGTAAGCTGAGAGAGTGAGCACTTCTATACACTGACCAGGTTCACTGTAAAGAACCTAGAACTTTGCTTTTTGATTGGAAAAAAGACACTGTGTTATGATGGATCTATGATCACTCTTTTTTTTTTTTTTTTTTTTAAATTCTTCAGGAATCTATCATGAAATGCAAGGAGATCAAAAGCAGATTATATCAAGTGTAAACAAGTTGCCTCTAAATGGATCAAATGGAAATTTGTTGCATTGGGATTTAATGGTACCTTAGCTATATTGTGCTCAGCACAGGGAGGTCAAATGGAAAATCATTTTATAAAAATCCATGCCGATATTCAGCAATAGCATTTAGGAAACACTGAAGATATTAAGGACAATTAGAAAATTGGAATCAGAAAGATTTACTTGTATAGGTTTGACTGCAGTGAAATTGATCAAATCCTGTTAACAAATGAACAAAGAGAAAGAAAATTGCAAAAATGTAGTGTTGAAAAAGTTGTCTTTCTATATGTCATCAATGTCACCTTTGGTCATTAAACGTGAGGACTGGAATATAAAGAACACTAATAAAAGTTTTGAAAAATTTGAACCATGGCCACAAAGGCTTCAGTTTCATTCAACTCATTTCTTTCATTAATCAATGTTATTTTTGCCATTACACAAGAGTTATGCACTATATGGTAAATAAATTGCTGATCAATTCAAACCAAAAAAATAGGATAAAAAGAAACTGCAAACAAGAAAAAAAAATATGGATGCAAACACATGAAACCCCCAGGTAGGAGAAAAAATTCCCTCTAAGGATAATTCCAAAGCTTTTCCAGAAAAGAAAGTGGGGAAAAGAAATTTTAATGAATTATTAGAAAAAGTAGAAAGATTAAGGTACATCTTAATTATAGATCTTTCTTTTGATATATTTTGAAATTTGTGTATATGCTAAAGAATGGGCTATATCAATGAATATGTTATAATGAAAACATGAGTGATTTATCAAGATCATTTTGACAAACATATTTTTTAAGAAAAAAAACAAATTCATAATGAAATAACAGGCCAGGAATATGGATAGTGCTTTAATAGAATGGAAATTTTTATTAGAAAATGAAATGGATTCTAAGGTCAAGGATGGTTCAGAAGCATTATTTTGTTTTCAAATTAGCATACCAAGCTGCTCTCTAGCCATTGTATTACTAGGCTTTTTGTTTTGAATTTAATGTCCCACTTTCTCAAGGTGACACAACATTTCTTGAATCTGCCTTGTTTTGATGCTACTTATAAAATTTTTGTCCGCATGTACGTGTGCCTATATTTACATATAATTTGTTTCCCATCAACTGTGAATGGAATGTCCTTTTGAGAACAAATTTAGTTTATCCTCTTTTTTCTTTACTTCTTATCATGTTTTTGTGTGTTTTGATTAGGGTGGAGAGAGAAACAGAAAGAAGAAGAGCACCAACCAAAAGAAGAGAGTGTTGAAGAAAGAGATAGAAGATAAGAGGACGGTAAGCTATAAGCTCTTCTCTCATCTACAGGGACAAGAAGAAAATTCACAAATTCATTGTAAAATAGCAGTTAATTAGATTAGCACATATACAGTCTTTCAATTTTAAGAAGAGGATTATCTCGGCTTTAACAACATTGCATGCCCAATTTAGTCAAAAAAGGTTTTGGGGTAAAAGTTCAGAATATTTTAGGAAATGCTGACCCCACCATGGCATCTCCACCTATTCATCATCTTATTTTTAACTGCCAAGGATTCTTTGACATGTGCAGCATACACATTGGACCTCCACAAACATATTCATTATCATCTGAGAAGGCTATATGTCATGCATTCCTATCCAGGAGATGGTCGAGTCGCCACAAAAATAAAAACAGAATATAATCTTTCCCATCCCCAAATAGGATCTGAACCTGCAATACTTTCATTGGGAGTCACATGCCTGACCTCTGGTGGCAGTCAAAAGTGACCATAACTCTCCCTGGCCAGTAATATAAGACTCATGTGGTCAGTCAGAAGGAGTCGTAAGTTGTTGGACTCTGACAGAGAAACTGGGGGTTGAGTGTGATGAAAGTGGTCTGCTATTGTTATTATGTTGCAGAAATTGAAAGAACATTCATCTCTGACTAATAAAATATTGCTCTTATGTTCTCATTATAAGTACATCAGGATGTTGTGAGGTGATTAACCCTTTGAACCCTGTCACCAGTGCCTGAAAAACCCTGGTCCCTGGTCTTCTGGGCCAAGAACGCACATTTCTCGCTTCAAGTTTAATATATTTTGTAAACACAAGCTTCAAATGTGATCATGGGTGCAGACATTTGTAATCACCATAGTCCTTAATGTCCTTGTCCCAAAGTGACCTATTTGATCTTTTTTGTAACGGTATGGACGTGCAGGATTGGAGTAAGTGTGTCAGCCTGGTCTACCAGGCTGTGGGGAATTTGACACCAGAAAATCTGCCTGGTGTACTGGGCTGTAGGGTTCAATGGGTTAATGTATAGATTTATGTGCTAAACTGCTCATTTTTGCCATTTTTTTTCCTTATTATAGCCAGTTGCTGAGGTGTCACCCTCTGTCTCTGCAATTTACAAATCTCTGGCCACAGTCAAGCTGGCTCAAAACTTTTTTTTACAATATATGAAATGTATGAATTAAGGTTCTACGGGACAGAGAAACTCATTTGCTAGAAAATTGATGTATGATTCATTTCGACTGACTATGAGACATGTTATTATCATCCCCCATCCCAGTGGTTGATTTTTTCAAATGCTTATCTGTCTTGAACTTTGTCAGAATCAAGACCATCATGATTACAACCTATTCACAATGTTTTATGCAACTATATTCGTATTAGATCTAAGTATTTATATCCTGTGTTACAGACCAATGCAAAGGAGGAGGCAGAATGTGATAAGTTGAAGAGGAAAAATGAAAGACTGAAAGCACAAATTATCAAAAACATGGATCACCTAAATAATGAGTACAGAAAAGGTTGCATCAGTGAAAGTTCTATGAGCCAATGGAAGGAAGCACAGTGCCAGTATGCAGACATTTTCCAAAACCTTTCATGCTCTTCACAAGAAAATGGGGTAACCGATCCTACAGCATATTCTTCAAATGTTGCATCTCACAAAAATGGTGAGACTACAGCACCTGTAGGGCTCTTTCATGGCAAGGCAGTAACCAGTTCCACTGCGGAGGGGATCAGCTGTGCAGCTGTCAGTACAACAAGTTCGGCTAGTCAAACTGCCACATGGGATTCTGGGCTCCAGCAGGCAAATCAGAATGGAGATGGGGTCCCTACATCTTCACATTCTATGCTGACTGCAGTGACCCCAACAGGCACAGTTGTAACCACAACACAAATTTGCCCACAAGGACAAAGTCAACTGGGTACAACTCAGCTGCAAAATAGTTTGCCATGTCTCAGTCAGATTCAACAGATGCAGAATTATGATACGCCAGTATCCCTGGCACAAGCAAACTCATTCAACCCATCTGTTAACATGAATGGACACAACAATAGTATTGTAAATGACGTGAACTTTGTCAGTCACTTTGATAGCTGCAGTGATGCCTGCACCCGTAATGGCAGTCAACCTCAACAAACACAGAACAGTGCCACACCAGCATCTCTGCCGCAAGCTGGCCCAAACAACCATCCTGCCATCCTAAATGAATACAGCAACATTATGACTGAAGGAACCAATGTTTCGTTGAAAGTTGGAAATGGTGGAGACATACAGTCACCACAAAATGGATTCCGCAATGCTGTGGATTTTCGGCAACCACAAGTCAACAGTGAAAGGCCAGGGCAAAGCTATACCACAAGGGTGCATAACAGGCAGTTTACCACAGCAACCGCTCAAGTTCCATCTCATAGAGGGGGAAATGCAACCATAGGTGGTTACAATGAAAGCCTGTCATGTCCTGGGGTCAATACAGTCCCAAACAACAGTGGAGGTCTGTATTTTGCAGCAGTAAATGCAGCCCAAAACAGCAATGCAGGACAATCTTTTAGTGGGGTAAATACAATCCAAAACAGCAGTGCAGGTCTGTTTTTTAGTGGGGTAAATACAACCCAAAACAACAACGCAGGTCTGTCTTTTAGTGGGGTAAATGCAACCCAAAACAGCAATGTAGTTCTGTCTTTTAGTGGGGTAAATGCAACCCAAAACAGCAACGCAGATCTGTCTTTTAGTGGGGTAAATGCAACCCAAAACAGCAACACAGGTCTGTCTTTTAGTGGCGTAAATGCAACCCAAAACAACAACGCAAGTCTGTCTTTTAGTGGGGTAAATACAGGCCAAAACAGCAATGCAGGTCTGTCTTTTAGTGGGGTAAATGCAACCCAAAACAACAACACAGGTCTGTCTTTTAGTGGGGTAAATACAGCCCAAAACAGCAATGCAGGTCTGTCTTTTAGTGGGGTAAATGCAACCCAAAACAATAACGCAGGTTTGTCTTTTAGTGGGGTAAATACAGCCCAAAACAGCAACGCAGGTCTGTCTTTTAGTGGGGTAAATGCAACCCAAAAGAACAACGTAGGTCTGTCTTTAAGAGAGGAAAGTTTAATCTCAAGTCAGACTGACAGCATAAGTTCCAGTCAGAACTCACAGATTTCAGTATCAACTATCAGCACAGAATTAAGTGCAGATGACAAATCTTTTCCGGATTTGTTTGATTTATGCGTTGATTGAAAGACAATCAAACCATCTAACCCAGCGGTTCCCAACGTTTGCATTTGCAACCACTTACTATCAGCAGCTTGAAATCTACGCGAATTCTTGCTATCAACAGTTCTATTTACATTTTGTTTTATGAGATGGAAACCGAAAGAAAAATCTGAGAAAAAAATTATTCAAGAATCCTGTTATTATCTGTTTGCAAACTAATGCCATCTAATGACTTTGAACCTCCAGAACAGCGTTTTGTCTTTTATATGTCCTGAAGCAACAACAACAACAACAGAAATATGAAAAAAATGTAACTGATGAGCTGAAATTAATTACACCTTAGCCATCTTTAGCAAGGCTATGCAACTCCTCCCTACCAACGCTGGGACCCTATTAGAGGCCACAAACGCTGGGACCCTATTAGAGGCCACAACCCATCGGTTGGGAGCCCTTGGTCAAGCCATTAATGGCTTGTTTTAAATGAATATTTTCAGCCCTGAATTTTTTCTTACTGAAGTCATTTCATAATGGAAACCTTTGTTTACCAGCCTTATTACCTCCCTTTGTTAGACACAAGGGTTGTTGAACAAATCTAATGAAGAAGGGAAGGGGGGGGGGGGGGGGGGGAGAACCACTTTTGTCTTTCTTTGCTTGAAACATACAACTTCAAAACTTCTGAAAAATTCAAGATACACTATAAGGAAAATGAAAAAAATCAGAAAATGGATGTTTGTCTTATTGTAATAATTCCACCTGCTTATAATGTGTGTGAAAAAATCTGAGAAATTCCTGGCATAGGGAAAATGAGATGCGACATGATGAAATCAGGCTCTCGTCAAATTTTGAGCATATGGAGTTATTGGTACCAAAGTTGAGCTTATCCATTTCCCTTTCTGTGTGTGAAAAAATTTTTGTTCTACCTTTAGTAGAAGTTGAGCTATTGGCAATTAAAGGCAATGCGGATGACCTGTTGCTGCAACCTAATTTAGTGAGAAAATGGCCGATCACTTTTGTAAATCCTTATTAATCTTTGTTAGCCCATGCCACTAAACTGCAATTTTGGGGCCTTTAATCAATCTATTTTAGCAAATTTAACTTCGAAATGCATTGTTAGATTGATATTGAAGGGTTCTGTGAAGAAAAAAAATTACGTTAAAAATTCGTTCACTGTTGAAAAACACGTGATTTCTTCAGTCACCTCAGTTTGACGAGTGCCTAATTTCATCATGTCGCGTCTCAAATGTCTATTTTCTTATGATAATAAGAAGCTATCACCTCCTTTTTGAAAATCTACTTGCCTATGAGTTATATCTTCAGGTTTGACATTCCATCAAAGTATGCCAACGTGCAACATGATTTTGCCTTGAAACCAATTTTAAGAACAATTTTGTGCTAACTTTGTATCAGATTTTTAAAAAAGTTTTCCATTGGTCTATACAATTGTACGGGCACCCTATAATTTTATGTTAGATGTCTTCCTGGATATAAACATGCCTGCAAATAGAACATTTTTATCCGTCTCATAAAAACCTCATCAAAACTAAGATCCAACATTTGAATTTTTTTTTGTAACAAACATATGGTGAAAGCATTTTACACCAACTGAAATATCTTTGATTGAAATGTACTATTGAACAGATATCCTAAATTAATCATTAATCATTTTTATTCTTTTTTAAAAAATTTTTATATATTTTTTTTTCAATTTATGTGCTTTGGCATTTATGCAGTTTTAGTAGACGCCTGCGTAGATGTTCAAATAACTTGCTTTTGGTTAGTAAAATGTGATTTGTTGTTGTAATGACATAGTCATATCACTTTGCAATGCTTTGGAATAGATGCAACTGAACTGTGAAATTGTATAAAATGTTGCAGTGTGTTCAGCTTTTCAATTACATGTCTTCATTGTTGTTGATTGGCCTTCCTGGAGAATCAATTAACAAGTTTATGCCACTTGAAATTAATGGTGCTTAATTGATCCTCAATGCAACATGATGAAATCAGGCACTGGCCAATTTCTGAGCATATAGAATTAGTAGTATCGCATTAAAGCTTATTAATTTTCCTTTCTGCTGATACAAAAAAATTCTTTGTTCTACGTTGAGTAGAAGTCAAGATTAATGGCAACGGGAGTTACCTGTTCATGCAGCTGAATTTAGTGAGGAAATATCTGATCAGTTTTGTTAATTCTTATTATTCATCACTTAGAACGTGTCACTGAATATAATTTTTGGACTTTTACTCAATATATTTCCGCAAATTTAACTCTGAAATATATTTTTAAATAGACATAGGAGATTTTTACGAAAAAAAAAATTATTAAAAATTCAGTCACTGTTGAAAAAATCGTGATTTCTCCGACTGTCTGATTTCATCATGTCTTGTCTCAAATTCATGTATTCATCTCAGAAAATCACTTTGGAAAGCCAGAGAAGAGTATTGTTCAAAATTGTAACATTGTGTCCAATTGTATATATATGCAACTGCTACTCGATCTTGTGCATCAAATATAATTTTTTTGTTTTGGATTCATTTTTGTTTCCATGTTTTAAACTGAAATCCTTACTTTTTCTCTAACAATTTTGATCACAATCTGAATAATACTAGCTTTTCTATAATGCATTACAATGACTGAAGCAGTGGTGAACTAATCAGAAAAATTATCTTATGTCATAGGCTGGTTTCCTGTTGATGACTGTTTCAATAATAGACTGCATTTTATAGTTCTCTGTAAATTTAGAGCTCAACATCTAAGCACCATTGGGAATCTTTACATCACAAAATTTCAAACTCTCCATGACTCCTTCTGTAATTTCAAGGAAATTCAGAGACTCGGCATCTTCGTTAAAAAGGCCATAGTCTTTAATTTTGAACTTTATGCCCCTTTCTCAACTGGTGGTTAGTGATGAAGCACTTCGATAAAACAGATAATAAATTCTAATTTAGAAATTAATGTGTCTCTCACTCTACACTGGTATAAAGTGACAGCATTTATAATGCTGAGCCACAAATTTTAAGGCAGAATTCACTGTATTTACCTGTACTGAAACCGTTTCTTTATTAAAAAGCTTTCAAAGCACAACCTAAATCACATCTTTTCATGAATTATTTACTTTCAACATTGCAACTAGATAGTATTTAGAAGATACAGGTTTTGTCTTTGGGGAATTAATTAACTTCTGGAATATAAGCAAAAAGGCAGGTGTTACTGGTGGTTGATGTGTTGCACAATTGAGCTTCATCTAGAAAACTGAAGTTTGTGACATAATAATGTATATATGTATTGTGTATACTATAGTGCTTTTATCTGATAGTTCTGAGTGTATGAATTATGTATACCTTGATATATCTATAATGGAGTTTTGTAAGACAAACTGCTTAAGTAACAAACTGAACCCCTCTGAGAAAAAGGGCTTCTACTCAACGTAGAACAAAGACCTTTTTTTATATAGTATTATTATGGTTGTTGTCATTATTATTATCATTAATATCACTGTTGTTATTATAATTACATGTATTACTATTATTGTTATTAATATCAGTACAACTACCATTCTTCTTCCTATTATGATTAGAAATACTTTAATACTTTTTTAATATTCTTGATTTGCTTAAATATATAGAAATAATCACTTTTCATAATGTGGAAGAGGAATGGACAATATTTCCATCGTTATTTTTAAATATCGTATGGCAGCTTTATAGATAGAGTAACAAGCCTATAATATTATTCAGTATGGATGTGCTTATTTATTTGATTGCGTTGACCATCATGTGTACTTTTTTTTCTCTCTTGATTTCATTTCAAGTTGAGTGTTAGAGCATAATCATTTTAACCCTTAACAATTTTAACCTTTACTGCTTATTGAGTCTGTATTTCTACAACCATATGTCTTTCTCTCTTCTTTCTGCCAAGACTTTTTATTTTCTTTTGTTACCTTTTGTTATCTTTTTTTTCCTTTTATCCTCTTCCTCTCTGTTCAGCTTCATCTTTATTTTCTATATAATATGTCTCTTAGTCAGAATGAGTCACAAGTCGCTTGATCCAGACAAGGAATTAATGGATTGAATGTGATGAAGGTACTCTGATATCAATGCTTTTATATCGCAGAAGTTGAAAGAATATCTGTTTCTGAATAAAAAATTATTGCTCATTTGGGCAGATTATAGGTATATCAGGATGTCAGAGGTGAGTATATAGATTTATGTGCTAAACTGTTCATGTTTTACCATTTTTCTCTTAAATTTAGCCTGTACTGAGGGGTCACCCCTTGACTCTTCAATTTGCAATACCTTGGGTTTCTGTCAACCAAGCTCAAAATTTGTTTTACATTGCATAAAAAGTGTAAGAATTAAGGTTTTACATGACAGCAATGACTTAATTTAGTGGAAAATTGACATACGACGCCTTTGGACTGGCTATGAGACATATGTTGGTTTTGTTTTGCTCTTTTTATTGAATGAATTACGGCAGCATAAATTAACATTTCCGTGACATATTTGGTATCACTGAGGTAACATAAGGGTATTTCCAGAAACATTCTGCAAGTTTTTCGATGGGTCACAAATAAAAAAAAAAAAAAAAAAGAACTTGGGAGACACTTGTTGAAATCTATAATCTACTCACAACATTTTATTTTGTTGTTTATTCATGTTTTTTGTTTACTAGTTTGTTAAGGATGTATTCAATGAAAGGTTCCATGGTCTTTGGTTCAGTGCAGTGATTTAATGTCTGGGTGAGAGTTTTTTTGTGTTTTTTTTGTGGTGAAACAGAAACTAAATTATAAATAATTTATTTCGGCTGTGAACATTTTTTTTCATGATTTTAATAAATGTGTGTAATAATGGGAAAAATCAAAGTGACAAGTGAAAGATATCAAACTGGGAAATTCCACTTTTGTCTGTTATTACATCATTTGACAACCAGTCATAATATTTCAGTCATGCTGTGATAGCTAATACTATAAAGAGTTTATCAAATAGCTGAGTTTATCTGTTCAGCCCAGTGCAAGTGCAACAGTTATGACCATACATTTAAATAATTCCATTATAAATGCTACAACTTTTGTCAGGGAAACCTGGAGTTGATACAGAGTTAGTGTTTCTGTACAGCCAGAAGGAAAAAGAAAATGTTAGGATTAGCTTTGTTTAGATGATAGATCATTTAAATAGACTAGCATATTAATCTAATTATATAAACCCTGAAAAAAAAGGCAGGATTAATATTGTTTTGATGATGGATCTACCTGAAAAGACTGCAGGACTGTCATTTTACATTCTTTTATAGAGATTTTATATGTATTGACAAAATGCTATGTGCTTTCTACATATGTCATCATGTACCTGTTATTTGCTCAGAGATCTATGTGTTTATGTGTTTGGGTCAATTGACATCAGCAGAAAGGAGCAGAGTGGCGTAGCTGTGCTTAGCATAATTAGCCTTTGATGACCCCGTGATAGATAGATAGATTAAAAACTGCGTTTTGTAAATGGCAGCTACTGAACATGAATAAATTAATTTCCTTATAGAAACCTTAGCACTTCTTCAAGCTCAACTGACACGGTTTTGGTTACAACAATAGTGTATCATTGCAGGAATTTAGTAATGTAATTTTTATCTCCATTTACATTTTATATGCAAATGCCCATACGAGCTATGTTATATTGTTTGTTAGCTTTTCAGCCTTCATGGGAGTGATTATCTCAATCATAAAAATTAAGAATTATAAATCTACATACTGTTATCCTAAAGTTAAAATAAATATTCATTTGTAAAATTTCACCAGCTGTAATTCATTTTAAGTATAGGACTTTTATTTTGTAACTATATCTGTTATGAGATGGGTCATCCGACGTAAATATACGGGTCCCTATTTGTGCTAGATTGGAAAGAGTTGGGACTTAGAGGCATCAAACGGCCTATTTGGTCATGGATTTTCAAGCACCATATAATACAGGAAAATAGCAGGCTCACTCTTACTGCATCACACACTAGATCTAGTACAAATGTCATGCCTTAAATTTGAATAAAACATTATTTTAAACAGCGTCCATAGCTTTTTATTTATTTATTTTTTTACATCCTGACAGTCCAAGACATGTTGTAAGGGTACATAGCAGATATATGGGAGGCCCTATCATTTTAGATTTTGTTTTGTTGTTTTTTTTGGTAGATCCTGACAGACCAACACCTTTCAGGGATATTTTGAGAAGTACATGGCAGCTACTGTATCATTAAAGAATTTTTTTTCCTTATAATCACATGACTACAATAGAAGAAAGAAAACAATAAAAAGAGTACATGTGCTCTCTTTGTTTTCCTTGCAACTGCCATTGTTTTCTGAAGTATTGTAAGACACCTTTCTGTGTGTGCTTACATTTGGGTTGTTTTACGGAAGCCTATGATACAACATTGTGGACTGTTATTTCTTCATGTTAAGGTTATTTATTGAAATTTGGTAAACGTACTATTCATGTCCACGGTTGGTTTATATTTAAATTGAATTATTTCAAGAAACTCTGAAATCAAGTATTCTCACCACTATATGCCCATATTTGAATAGTTTTGAACTCTTTAATTGGTCATTCTGCAGTAGTATTTGTTTATTTAAATTATTTTTAGAAACTTTGTAAAAAGCACAGTGCTATATCACAGTTCAGTTACCCACAATTCATTAATTCATATTTAAATTTTTTTTAAGAAGCTCAATAATAGATCATTCTGTCCCATTATCTGTTTATATTTGGATTATTTTAAGAGACAGTATAACTGATCATTGTGTTATGCTACATAATATATGTTTACATGTGGGTTATTGAAATGAAACTGTATTGCTGCATAACACTTATTATTTACATATGTTGACTGCATATTGGTCAGGACTAAAAATTTGCACTCTGAGAGATCACTGTGGCCAAGAGGATAGAAGTCTGCCCCTCAGGGAGAAACTTACATTGATGGTTTGAAATTCAAATCCTATAGGGAGATGGGAAAAATCGAAAGAATAAAATCTGCAGTTTTTTTTAGTGACTCAACGGTCACATGGTTTTTTGGATAGGAAAGCTCAACGTCTAGACTTCCTGGATAAGAGCAGACATATTTTGGAGATCCCATGTGTAGCTCATGCACGTTCTAAATCCTTGGCAATTAAACATCACATGAAGAGTAGCCGGGGAAGCTGCTGTTTGGGCAACATTTCCAAATTCCAAATTTGAACCCCAAAAATTCTTCTCACCAAAACTATGCATGCAAGAAGAGCCAAAATAATCCTTAGGATTGAAAGATTACATACATAATAAAATATAAACGTGTTCTAAAACCATTGTCTCCCTGTAGAAAGTTGATTTATTAAACCTACTGTTACATGAGGATATTACTGTTACTTTATATTGTGTCTGCTTCAAGGTGAGAACAATGAGTTACGGAGAAGATAAAAATTAAAATGTTCTTTATTCTATCATTGAATGTCTCCTCTGGATCTGTTGTGATTATCATGGATTGTAAAGCATGAAGAGATTATACTTATCAGGGATATGTCCTATTTAAATGTGACTGCTATTTTGTCATCTATTATTTTCTTTCTTTTGGGTTTGATTTCTTTTGTTAAATTAATGCTTTAAAAATGATTCTACATTTAAAACTGTTCTGAATGTCGAATAAACATTAGATTTTGAACGAATTAAACTATGCATAAACTAGATGAAAAAAAGATGAGATGAATCAAAAAGAATACAATGCATTTAATTACTGTTTGATTTGAAAAAAATGACATACTGAAAAATAAAATGAATAAAAGAATGCTTTGAGAAATGATCTTGGCTTTGTTGTTAATAGGATGGCTTGTGTGGATGGAGATCAAAAACAACAAAAAACAACTACAATAAAAAGCAAAATGTAAAACAGGAGATCTGCAGCGGTCATTACTATCAATATTATGAGATACATAAACTTACAATATTATAGTCATGTTGATACTTAAGCTAGGCTGAGATAGCACAAAGAGAAAACAAAGGACAGAAGAGTTTGGATAACATTTGTAGATGACCCAATGGTCATTGAGAGATAACAAAAGAGAAATGATGATAATAAATTATGATGATGATGGTATATTTGATTAGTTACCGGGAGACAGTCTTTTCATATTTTAAGACATTTCTATAAAATGATGTCATGATACTTATTTCCGACCCTCTGGCAAACCAAAATGTATGACTTGCCCTCATGCCACTGAGTGTTGCTACATCTCCAGCACTACTACAAAACAAAAACATTATATTAAAAGTTCTTTAGACTGCAGTAGCCAAAATTTGATCTATGTCATCACATGTACG
>JBCEWB010050108.1:0-31095 GCA_039654565.1 Peronia peronii | reverse complement strand
GGGGGCACCCCCCCCCCCCCCAATGTAATTGAAAATTCTACTTTAATTCCTATAATTGTGTTGATATTTGGTCTGTTTTCTATGCTTAATACAGCAAAAACTGGTCGTACTAGGATACTTAGTAAACACCCTAACATTTAGGCTAAAAAAACAGACCTGAGTCCAGATAGTAAAGTAACACTAAGCAGATCCGCGTCCGAATAGCAATAGCCTTTCATTATTCATAAGCCTACTGAAATAAATGTTCAGTTCTGATTTGATCTAGTTTCTCAGTCTAGATCTAGACATCTAGATCTGTGCCCCCTGGATTCTAGATCTAAATCAGAAATATGCATGTTTGTAGAACTATGACTGGCAGCCTTTCTCATTGCATAGTTAATGTGACTATTTAAACGGAGGTGGTTGGAATCTCCAATCAAGGATTTTAGTCACGAGGGCTAGATCTATATTTCCCAATTACGGATTTTAGTCTTGCGAGCCAGTTTGCCAAAGCAGCATTGAAGGCTAGAATCCTTGATCATTACCAGTACTTAGTGTGTCAGGTAGAATCCTTGAAATTTGTTGGCCATAGACTTGTAAGCTTGTTAAATTGATATTGTAATGTGTTTCTGCTATACTGTACATTGTAGGCCTAAGATCAAGATCATTAAGATCCGTAAACCTGGGGCCTACCTCTTAGAACTAGATCTAGTTCTCCATTCCACATAGCCTATAGCTCTAATTAGTGTTATCGCTGTCCAACCGAAACTCAGATTTTGTTGTTTATAAAAAGATGGCAAAATAACATCTTGATGATTAGAGGAAAATTGAGGAGTTATTTTAAAAATGAAGGTATTTTAAAATTTAGAGGAAAAAAAAAACCTACATCAAATTCATGTTGTAAAAAGGACAAAGAGAAAGCAAATTGTATCTGAATGCATGTCAGTAATTTGATGTGGGTTTGCCGTTTTACCCTTTATTAAATCACTGAAATATTATAGATGGCATGAGAAAGGATCATTGTTGCAAGTTGGATTTTTCAGCTTGACGTTGACAACGTTATGAATACAAACAACTGCATATATCAGATCTGTAGATTTCTCACACAAATGGGTGACATACCTCATGTATCCAAAGAGGACTTTGTGGTGAAAAAAAACAGATTTGAATCAATATTGGATTGAATATATGAATATTTTCAGCATGAAACTGTCAAACTCATAGCTTTACAAATTAATGAATTTTTTCAGTATAATATAGTAACAAAACACGCTCATTTCTTTGTACATTGATATCAGTAGTTTTATATTATTATGTGATTTGAAAAATGGGCACCCAACCTTTTTGTATCTAGAAATGTATTAGACATTTATGTGCCACCAATAATATGAGTCTCATTTAAATCTAACAGTGTCAGTCTTCGTATTACAGAACGTAACGTAAGTGTCAGTTGTTGATCTCCTGTCAAATAGTGCATGAAACCCATATATTTTCATTTCAGGCCCAGGCAGGTGGAGATAAGAGAAGTGACGCTGACAAAGATAGAGAGAAGAAGAAGAAAGAGAGCATCTTAGATCTGAAAAAGTATCTGGATAAGCCTATCAGAGTCAAGTTCAGTGGAGGACGGGAAGGTAAAAAAAAAAAAAAAGAATGTTCATTTATTTTATTTTATTTATTTTATATCTTTTTTTTTTCATGTTGCTCTGTTTTGATATCTGAAATTGAGATTCTGTATACAGACAACTACAAATGTTGAATCATCGGCTCTTGCATTTTATAAATGATAAACAGCTGAAGAGTCACAATAAAATGACAACTCTTTCAAGATCCCAGCATGAACTCAGAAATGCAGGTAATAGAATTCATGAAAATCTGTTTGAATTCTTAAATATATGTGTTTTTAAAGCAGGAATTTAAAAATGAGCTTTTGATAGTAAAATCTTCAACATTTATACATTACAAATAGCTGCTGACAGCAAGAGTATTGTTTAAAACCTAGAAGTCAGTTGCAGTTTCCTGATGAGCTTCAGAAGTAAAGAAAGCCTACTGTATGTATCTGACATAAAATTTTTGCTAGAAAACGCTTATTAATGTAGCACGCAGCAATAATCAGGGATTATTTGTGACGGCTGATCAAGGCTATTGTTTCCACCAGCTCATTTCTTAGCAGAAAACAAAGATTGTTGTGCTCAGTTCCTCAAACATGCAAATATTCAGTTGGTCAAACTATAATGTGAGAGTTGTTGATTGAAAGTCAACACTTTGATTGTGCAACAAAAAATAATTGATATGGCCATTTCTGAGAGAAGATTGAGGTATTGACGGATGCAGGAAGTTATAGAAGGGAGCCTCCGTGCACAATGTAGATCTGGATTTGGACAGAGTAGCCACACTCCCATTTAAAAAAACTATCTCTAGAACTGCGACCCAGCCTAAGGGCTGCAACGCCCTGCGGCACGCCTTGCCAGGCTTGTCAATCTGGATCATGGCACTTAGCCTCAGGGTGTTTGTTCTGATCATAGAGACTCCACCTTCGCTTTGGAGTGACACAATGCAGGCCCAGATTGACCACCTTGCTGACCAGTGTCTTTCTTTAATCCCTCCCCTAACTCCATCCTTTCTTCACATGTAATAATATTTGCAATGAGCCAATGGTAGGACAAGTGATTGTATTTACAAAGACATGTCAGTTTCATATGGGTGCCAATTTTATCACCCCTCGTCCCACAGATCATTCCTATTACAGATTTGCTCATAACCTGATGTAACTGCTTGGACGAAACCACTTCACATAGGGGCGTATTTACATTATAGAATCTCAGTGTAAACTGCCAGCCATCATCCCCATAACCATATGGATTTAGTTTATTGTTATTAGACCAGACTGGCTGACATTGACAGGGCAGCAGTGACTACAAAGAAAAATACATGTATACAAGTGATCTAATGATGGTACAGAGTGAGAGCACAAGAGAACTATCTGATATATAACCTAATAGATACATAGGCTACTTTAGCTTTCATTCATAGCAATTATAGTTCACTTGTATTCTCAACAGCTTGATTGCTGGTCAAGGCGAAATTTGTTGAGTGGGTGAAGTGGTCAGGGGAGTCTGGTGTAAACAAAAGACTGCATGTATTTGATACTCTCTCGCATCATAATATACTCTTGATTGTAATTTCGGACCACTTGAGGGGACTTGAGTGGGCCATGTGGCCTTTGATTTCTGCTCTTCTCTTCCGTTTAAGAGGATTTCATCTTTGGGCATGGAATTTCTCACTATTCTATTATGTAAAGTTTCCTTTACCCTGTGAAGGGGTGTCTGTTGAGCTGCGATAATTTGACAAAATTGAGGCTGATAAACCCTGTTTAAGTAACATGGTGAGAAATATCACAGTGCAGTGAGGAGCCCCCACTAAAAAACACGGGTGTCGCATGCAGGGATTCGCTTTACCTGTCGTATAAATACGTGGTTCGCAGTTCTTAGGTTAATGATGGCGGCTCTCTCTCTCTGTCTGTCTGTCTCTCTCTCTCTCTCTCTCTCTCTTTTTTTTTTTAATGGTAAAGCTTTCGTTAATCCCCACTCCAGTGGAAACTTGCAAAGTCTTGTTAATACAGTATCATTTGGGTTAGTTTATGTGTCTTAGTATTATGTAACTTAACTGCACCGAATGAGCTGGTCAAATTTCCTGGCTTTTCCATAGGAACAATTTGACACCCCTGCATTGTGAAGCTGGAATTTTTGAGTGTGATAAAACTATAGTAGTTATTGGTCTTCAAACCATGAAACAAATACAGTGGAAAAGAGTACCAGCTAGTCTGGATGTGCAGTTTGTTTTGTTATTATCAGTTTACAGTGACAGTCAAGCCTGATGAGTTCACTTGTAAGTGAATACTCCTCCACAGAGAACAAGTTAAATTAAATAATTTATTCTAAAAATATTGGCAGTGAATGAGAAAGTTTCAAATTACTGGCTTATTTCAAAGCTGAGTGCTATGAGCTGCGCAATGATCCATTTTCAAAAACTGAGAAATAACAGTCTTGTTGATCATATGCTAAACTACTTTATGCTATTTTTATGACTATTATTGTTTAATTTTTTTGTAAAAAATCCATTTATGTTTGTATTTGTTTCTCTCCATCAGCCAGTGGTATTCTGAAAGGATTTGATCAACTGTTGAACTTGGTGCTGGATGGAACCACAGAGTATCTCAGGGGTGAGCACTTGTATTTCCGCACCTGCTCTTCAGGAGGGCCAATCAAGGCTATTGTTCGGTGGCTCTGTTTTAGTAAACAGATTGTGTCATGCTCAGTTCCTCAAACATCGCAAAACTCAGTCAAGCTATGACTTGAGAGTTGTTGATCGAAAGTTGACATGTGAATCTTGTGGTGATAAATGAAAGATTTGGTCAGGGTATGAAAGAACACTGAAGTAAGGACATTCCAAAAGAGACTTGCTCTCAAGCACAGACTACATCTAGAAGAGTAGCCACATTCCAATTGGGAAAACGGATGATCACAGCAGCGCTTAAAGCAGATGCTGTTTTTCTTCTATTTAATAAAACTTTTTTATCAATAGTTTAGCAATTGCTCATCCTTATTTCAGTTAGAAACTTGGAAAAGTCTGTTAGATAGCACCAGTGGACATAGCTTACATTTCATATTATGCAACCGGACTGCGCTGACAGATCCGCCAAAATTTCTGACTTTTGATGAAAACAGTTGACATCCTTGATTAGAGATGTCAGACTTCTTACTTTAGTCGGCACTGATTTTCCTATTTTTGGCTGGCCAACCGACTTGCTGAGCCCACCTGACAGCATTTGTTCTTCTTATTATTCATATTAAATGTGATACAACTCTGGCATGCTGAGTGCAGACAAAAGTCCTGTATTCTGCACACACTCTCAGTGAGAGCCGATTACACCTAGACTGTTGATCAGTGGTTGATTTTGAGAGCAAGATGTGGATTCTATTCAAAGTTCACCTACAGATGTTATATCTGTTGATCTAATAAAAGTTTGAGAAGGAAACCTATGAGCTTGACAAATAGAGAATGAATATAATAGACGTAGAGTGGACCCTCCCGTTACAAACAGTCGGTTTACGAACAAGCTTCAAACAAATTTTACTTCAACTTAGCAAACAATGATGCAGATTAGGTGCACGCCCACTACCCACAATCCAATGGAACATGTGCTGTGTTGTGTATTGTACCTTTGAAAAAGTGAAGAGAAGTGAAATAACTCCTGAATCAGAGTTGCCCAGTGTTTTAATGGAAGGGGATTCCCCCCTTTGAAGCAGTAGCCATCTTATCTCCTCCTTCACCAATCACTACATGTGTAAACACAGGTACACTGGAATTTTTACTGAATTTAGGGTTACACTGTATTTGTCTCTTATTAAGAATACATGCACATTTTTCATTAGGGAAGCACTTAAAATGTAGAAATACCATACAGGTTTTTCTGAGGCTGAAATGGATTAATTGTATTTACTCTCATCTCACTGTTTCGGTTTACAAATAGAGTCCTGGAATGGATTGTTTGTAATGTGAGGATCCACTGTATCAAGAGAGTGAATAAAATTATTATTTAGAGAATCCTAAGTACATAGATACCTTGAAGTTTTAGGTCTGTTTATAAAAACTGAAAACTCAAGCAAGATAACTATGCACCTACGCTTTATAATCAATCGAAATATTCCAGGAAAAACAAAACGTGCATTTGTTATATTTTATTACATATATATATGAGAACCAGTTGGGGATTGTACACAAATTTATTTCTGTCATCAGCATAACTATTGTCAAGTGACAGTAATTTTTCTTGAGTCTGTCTTGTTTTGATAGTGTTCATGACATTTTAAGTCTATGTACACATGTGAGTATGAATGCATTTTATTTGTATATTATTATCTCTCATCAACTGTGAAAAGAATTTTCTGTTTAGACCAAATACAATTTTTTCTTTTCAGAAGAAATAAAATTTTTCTTGTAAGGTTAATGAAGTCAAAAATATTGTGAAAAGTGATATATGTATTATTTTTTCATGAACAAACAGTTCATCTTTTTTAGAGACGTTTTTATGATTGTACTGTCTTTAAATAACAGAGTTCATCTTTTTTTGTTTTGTTTTGTTTGTTTGTTTATGGTTATTTCAGTCATGTTTTTAAATATTTACAGATCCAGATGATCCGTTCAAACTGACAGAAGATACAAGATCATTGGGCCTGGTTGTATGTCGAGGAACATCAGTCGTCCTGATTTGTCCGGCCGATGGAATGGAAGCCATTGCAAATCCTTTCATTCAACAGGAATAGACAACGAGCTGTGTTCAAATGATGAATGTTTGATACTTTACAGTGTGAATGAATGAGATCATGGATTGATTCAATGGCTGCTTTGAAAAGGTGTGAGAGAAGGCCAGCCCATATGTATAAGTTCTATCTACAGAACTATTCATTTGATCAATTTCATACACAAATTATATAATCCGCCATTGTCAGTTGAAGTTGCTACTGTACACCATTTGTTTTTTTTTTTTTTCAAGTTAACTTTTTTACTATAAATAATTTTCTTCATGCAGGAAAATTTTCAAATAGCAACAGTTAGTGTGTTGAAATAAATCTCTTTGTTATTCCTGATACCAGTATAGAAATAACTAATGAAGGGCTTGTCAGTGATAATGGAGAACAGCAATGTTATGCCTTAATTTTTGTATGGTTACTTCTGGTATTGTTCAATGTGCATGGGTGCACATTTATCGCATTTTGTTTCTAGTGTCGTATCTTGACATTTGATTTTGAGTTTACATTCATTGCCTCAGTGATGACAGTCTTTTACCAAAATTGGTCATGTCCATGCAGAAATGCTGGCTATGACTGACATTTTTATTTTCAGTTGTCTTTATTCAAGCAGTCTATTACATGTAGCATATGTGGAAAAAAAAACAACAAGAGGACGAGAACATGAAATTTAGTCATTGTTACTGAGTTTTTAGTGTCCCCATGTCATTAGGCATGAGATTTCACACTAGTATTTTCATTTTCTAATGTTGAAAACTTGTGAAATATTTTGTTTTGCAGCTCATGGCTTTTTTATGAACTAGGGGGGAAAAAAGGGATTTTTGCAGTTTGTGCTGTTCATGTGGAAAAAATACCCAGTATTTTCCTATGTTAATTTTATCTGAACTCTCTTCATATAACTTAATAGGCTCTAAGCAGACTCAGTTTGCAAAATAATCTTTTTTGGCACAGTTTAAATACAAAACCTTTATAATGATATCATTTTTTTTGATGTTGTTTTTAGTACATAGATCTTTTTATTATTATTATTTTCTTATTTTGATTTACTTCTGTTGGAAGATAGTTCTGCATGTGTTTGTTAGGTTGGCAAGAGTAGAGATGAAGTGATTACAAGATAATCGAATGTGTGAGTGAATGATGAAATGGGATTGAAGGATATTGCAATCATTACTTTGTTAGATCAGTGAATATTTTTGACATAAATATTATCACTGAGAGCCTCTGCAAACAGTTAAGTTTTCAGTTTCATACACGTTAATTTTTTTTGTTTGCTGTCATTGTCATATTTTTGTAGTTTTTCTATTTTTTTTTCCCCCCTACAAAGAAAATTGTGAAAATCAGAAAACAGTAGGAGTAAACAATTCAACTCTCTGGCTACCTTCACGAACATTGGCTTGGTAAGTCCTGATATCTGAGAAACACCAAACCTACACCCTTGTCACATTCAGTTTCTCCACTATTGTTACATTATTTAGCAATGCGTGAGATCTGAATATAACAGCAATTACGATGGAAAGGGAAGGTTTACTGTGTAAGATATGTTTAATTTGGTAGTTGTGGTCCATGGTTAATGAATGTAGCTTTTGTAGTTTTTTCCTGTGGGAATGTATACACCGTAAATTTAGCCATCCAGACAGAGTGTTGTTTTTCACAATGGCTAACAATTTGAATTAAGTAGACAAATCTTCCAGACTTTAGATGAAAAATTGTTTGTTTCTATGGGTTCTGATCATCAAATGATAAAACTGATTTAGATCCCATTATACAATTAGAAATATTGTGCATTTGAGGCAGTTCAAGCACATCTTCAGCCAGTAGCTTGAATGTTTCTAAGTTTTATATTAACCCAATGTTTCAGGCAATGCAAGAAATATTATGCTAGTTCTAAGAAGCAGTCAGTATCATTAACTCCTGTAGATTTATGTGGTGGAGAGGATGCCATAACCTCCTCACAGTAAGAGAAAAATGATCACATACCTATTTTTGTGAATTTCGCAAACAATGCTGTGAACAAAATTATCACACATATGGAAAATCTGTTTTCATGACAGAAAAATATACCAGAAAATTTCGAAAATACTGAAAATCTAAAGATTCAACTTCGACTGGTAAGCCCACAATATTTTGTTTTAAACCACTGCTGAAAGGCCAGCATCCGGGGCTAAACTGGGTCTTTAAACCTCTGGCAATCACTGAGTTAATGGTCAGACTGGTGCTGTTCATATTTTGTCATTCTCATAACACAATTGCCCAAATCACTTAAATGATTTTGAAAAAACTTAGCAAACTTGTTTTCCTTGAGTCAAAGTAGGATTTTTAAAAAAACGTGCCATTGTTACAAGTTACAGAATGAGTTGACTATACTGTTCTTGTAGTAAAATATGTAGAATATTGAATCTTATTAGCCCTCTAGAGACCGGCCAACCTGTGCGACTTTAGTGAAATCTTCTGATTTTGATTACGACAAGCTTGTTAAAATGGCAATTTTTTGCATGGAGAAACAGATAATGAAATCCTGGGAAAAAAAATGCAATGTCAGACCTAAACCATTCAGACGACCAACGCATGGCTCCAGTTTTGGCTCCAGTTTATTTATTTCACGTTGAATTACACATTCCTTCTTTAAGCTCCAAGTTTCTGTTTTTTTTGTTGTTGTTTTTTTTTGAGAGCCAGATTCTATTTCGATACTTACAGGGTTTGCCAGGCCTGTCTCTACAGTTACTGTTACAAATGTGATAAAGCTGAGTGAAATGAGACTGAACCTAAATAAAATATAGAGTTGTTCAAATAGAGAAATTACAAAAGAGCAGAGAGTTAGTGCTTGGATTTTGAAAGACAAATTATAATGGAACTTTTGGTGGATTTTGTCAATTAATTTAGTCTTTTTTTTTTCATTTATTTTGTTTTGTTTTGTTTTAGATACAATACGTCTTAGATTGAACATGTGAACATATTCAACTGTGCTCAACGTAATATAACTGTTATTATGCTGATGCACCATTAAATCTTAATACAAGCAAACAAAAAATTACATTGAATATGAATGTACATGTTGTAGAATATCTTGCTACATGGTTTCTGTTATGTCATTTATATGACACTATCATTTTGTCATTTGTATGACAATGTCTCAATCTTAATAAATGTTGTTGATTTTTACTGTCTAAAATTTGTCTGTTGTTTAATTTTCTCTCATTCTTGTTTTATTAAATAAATCTGAGCAAAATGTTTCAAATACATTTTGAGAAACACAGAGAGATATGAAAAGTGTAGTTTATGAAGTGCATTTGAAATGTAAATTTTTTTTTGTAATTTGAAGATCTGAGTATCTCAAAGAGCCAAATATGTGAGTATTATTGTCCTATCCCTACAGGTTACCTGTTAAATGTAAAACTGATAGCAGTCCCAAAATTGAGCCATCTTTTGTTTATCAATTTCTGAGATATCTGCCAGTAAGGTGGATAAATGTTTTTAAGACAAATAAATGTATCATTCATAATAAAACATTACTGAAAAAGACTTGACAGAGAAACTGGTCTGAGAAAGGGACTACACTCAAGTCTGGTTAAAGTTGACCACACAGGAAGCACAAAAAAATGGTTGTTTTCAAACATTACAAGGTTGACATTAAACAATACAAAGATATAATGGGAAAAAAATAATAGAACTAGTGAGCAAGAATTTGTTTTAAACCAGTTGACTTTAAGTGGACTGTGCTGTGATTGATAGTTTGTACTTCATGTCCACATACGTATATGCTTTATCATTGCAAAGATAAATATATAAACAATATATAAACCAGTTGACTTTAAATGGACTGTGCTGTGATTAATAGTTTGTACTTCATGTCCATATACTTGCATGCTTTATCACTGCAAAGATAAATATATATGTATCTCACAGCCAGTCGCAATAAGTCATATGTCAATTTTCCATCAAAGTGAGTTAATACTATCCTGTAAAACCTTAATTCATATTATGCTTTCATGCGGAGAAAAAGTTTTCAACTAACTTGACTGTAGTCAGAGATATTGCAGACTGAAGAGACAGAGAGTGACACCTCAGCACCAGCTAGAACTGGAAGAAATATCATCAAAAATTAACACTTAGAGACTTATGTGTTCACCTCACAACATCCTGATATTATACTTGTAGTCTGCCCTTGAGAGCCATATTTTCTTATTCAGAGATGAATATTCTTTCAAGTTTTGCAACATAAAAACCTCGATATCAGACCATCTTCATAACATTCAATCTTTGATTTTTCTGCTCCAATCCAGCAACTTATGAGTCATTCTGAGTGGCTGCAAGATACATTTGAAAGAAAACAGTGGAGATGGAATTCTTATTCAAAACCCAAGTTTTTATTTGTGGAGAGTGTGAGGGATGAGGGGTGACAGATTCGTCAAATTCCTCTCACCCAATCTCAGTCACAAATCTGTACATAATGGAACATGAGATCAAATACTGCAATGCAAAACAGCTCACAGATGTGTCCAGTTGAGAGAGAGGAGAGACTGAATGTCGTCAAGCTCAGAGACAAATGACTTATCTGAAAAAAACATTGTGTTTTGAGAAAATCTGTTAAAAAAAAAACAACACTTTTAACAGGGTGGAAAAATAATCATAGACGTCTAATTTGAAATGTCTAGTATCATACTTTTTCTTTTCTCTTTATTTTATCATAGACACAGGAACCAAGGATATATCAGGAAGCAAATGACCTCACTCTGATTTAGGCCACTTGTTTGCCAGCGTGCGTGATGACGATGTTTTAATTACATGTGGAGACCAAAGGGGAAGAACCATCACTTTCTACACTTGAAAGAAAACGGTTGCTTTTTTTTTTAAATGACCTCTATTTTTTGTTCGTTGAAGTTACTGATTCAAACCACTGCTTTGGACAACAGTGACTGTTTTTCCTGGCATTTTATGCTGTGGGATAGTTGAGGCTGAGAACTTAACTTATGGACCATATCCTTGAAAATATTAACTGCTTCACTGCTACACAAGTTTTGCAGTCCTGTGCTAAGCATCAGTGATATAGTCAGTCTTGACCACTACTAACCTCCATTCACACTCAGTCTCACCCACAGTGAGCTGGGCCAACCGGCACTCATCTTCTACTCTACCACAGGCAGTCAGAAGCGTTGACTGTTATTAATGTTATTAACTGTTACAAAAAGAAACAGAATGTATTGAGTTCTCATTGCTCGGTCATTGCCAATCATCATTTTGTGGGGCCATCAAAGAACCTGCGTGTAGACACGAAACACCAGCCAGTGGTCAGAGTATCAAATAAAAGGGAGTGGTTGATGGTGAGCTGAACCTGGACGTACCATGTGTAACTTTTAGCACAAGAAAGACCACTATTTGGACATATTTTGTACTATTGTTAGCAATGAAGTGGTTAAAAATAACTGGACATCCGTTGTTCTTCCCTCTTAGTCTACTTTTGGTTAATGATAGTATAAATATAGGAAAGATTATAACATTGATGTGTTAAACAAAATATGCACAAATGTACTTACCATACACAAATTGGAATAAAACGATATTTGCACTAATATCGAATGTGTCCTTCATGATGGAACATAGAAACTTATGTAAAACAATCATTGTACATGCATATGTAACACTGATGTGTTATTGAAAAATATATTAATTTTAAAAATAATAATTTAAAAACAAAATAGATCACATTCATGAATTAATTGAAATTAAACTGGTTTGCATAATCAATGTTTAATGTTCTCGTCGTGGTGAAACACACACAGAAACTTATTTAATACATATAATATGCATAATATATGAGAATTATTGATGTGAAAAATGCTGTGTTTATATTTATCTACAATGGTCTATCCTCTCTACAGACATTTAAATTGAATAAGCTCATTTCATATGAGGAACAAAACAAGATAAAGAAGTGAACAATTATAATGCGCTGTAACTAGTGGTCATCCATACTTCCAATGAACATGGTAGAAAATGTTTACTTGTACTTGCACACATAGCATTAACTAATCAAAGAAACAATCAAAAATACAGTTAAAGAAGGGAAATGCAAAGAGTATTAAAGAAGAAATTTGTATCAAAGTGTCAAAGTATCTCTTGTTTTGACACATTAATTTTTATCATTTTCATGTAAATGACATGGCATGAAGTTTTTGCATGATATAACAAAGAGTTTTGTTACCAGTTGTATTTTTGAGAAAATTTGGGGTTTTTGATGACATCTCCTGTGTCTTGGAATTGATGAAACTAGACTTTGGACATTTTTGTATTATAATTCTTTCTTGTAAAGTCAGTGAAGGAATAGACAGCACAAAAGCTAGACTAACGTTGTAAATATGGCCTGGCATGCCGGCAGGGTGCATGAACACATGTATAATAAAAAACAAAGTAAAAAGAGGGAGAAGACAAGAAAAAAAAAGACAAAAAAAAAACTTGGTTTAGTTCACACATTTCCGTTTGCTCATTTATTCTGAGGAAAAAAAAAAAATCAAGGTCGAATATATTCATCTATATGGACTTTGAAAACAGTACAATTATTCACAAAAATTACGTGCAGTGTGATTTTTAAAAAAATACACATACATGAATAAACTTTCAACTTGTGCATGTCCACGATTTTGGTTTTACAGAATGATTGTTACATATATTAATGAAGAACATTCTCAGTAAATACTATCGCAATATCAAGGTTTCTGTGAACACATTGTTATTTATTTTTTTACCCTAGAAGTCTTAACTTGTGATATCAGGTGAAACTTCAGGAAAGCTACTGTTTTCGTAATGATATTTTGTACTCTATCTCAACAACTGGATGAAGCCGAAAGAGAAAGACGAACGTTTCGAAATGCCTCATCCTCACATGAGTTAGGATAGGGTTAGTTCCACAGAGGGGTTAGAAAAATCATCACTGCTATAGAGGCTTCCATACTTTTTCACTGAATGGTCAAAAAAAAAAAAAAGAGTGACTTCACATCAAAGAGACATTTTGCTAACATACGTGTTTTGAAATGCCACATCATGTTAGCCTATATAAATATGTTAAGATAGGATCAGTTCAATAAATCATAAATTAGACAAATAATTCCATCGAAATGCAGGTCATCTTTTAGAGTCCTTTTTTTTTTTTTTTTTTTTGCTCCAATAGTTTAAAAAAAAAACAGAAAAGCAACATCTCATTTGATTGCCATTTTGCGAGCACACAAACAAAATTTTGCATATACCACAAAGATGAAAAATAATAATAATAATGATATACAACTTAACACTTTAACTCTCAACGGCCACGCTGTGCATGATTTCACAATAGATTTCACAAGAAGTCTCTTTTTTGATATATCAGGCATGGCGGCAATGTGTGACCCATGCTCATAGTGATAAATGGCAAAATTATTAGAAGCAGGTTTTCTGTTTGACCCATGATGGTGGATCCAGAGGGTTAAAAAATTGCTAAATACTTTTGAAATTTGGGGAGGGATGGGAGAAAGGGAGGGGTGGGGAGGGATAAAGACAACACACTGGCTGTTGTGACCAGGTGTTCAAAATGGACCAGTGGTCTATTGTGACTTGATTTTCCTTTTTCTACCAATCAAATAGTATAGTTTGCTTTAATTCATGGCATTGGATTAGAATAATTAGATCCTGTAGATTCTAGGACTAGGTTCTAGATTCCAGAAGGGAAAAGTTCTACACCAGGCCAAGGACTTTAGGTGGTTTATGATTAGAGTTAAATTTAAAGTTAGGTTTAGATCTAAGGGTAGCATAAGAGTGAGAAATATGGGATTTATTCAAGTACCTGGAACATAAAGCTACATTATTAAGATCAGCTGGTAGCCATAGGCCATTAGACTACATGTATTTTTATTCACCTGGTCCAAAAGACAAACAATACCATCAGATGACTTTCGCTGCTTAAGTTTTGGGTCATGAATTAAAAAAGATTTGATTGATCCTGACTGATAAACTTCATGAAGGAAATAAGTTTTTGTTTTATTTGTTTGTTTGTGCTGGGGTTTAATGGCACATCAGCACGATCACGGCTATAATGTGCCAAATATGGAAAGATACATGTACATGTCAAGAAGAAGAGAGGAAAGTGAGCGGGGCAGAAGACAGGAGCAAGGAGAGAGAGAAGAGATGTCACCCTTGGAACATTGAGGATGACATTCCAGGGGAGACATCCCACCGATGGTGGGTTTTTACCACCTGCAGATGGGAGCAAAGAACTTACTTTTATACCATAATATACCCTGGGCCCCCAAGTAAATAAATGACTGAATAAATGTGGGTAAATAACACAAATAATAAGATGTCTTACAGAAGTCAAATAGGCATTTTACAGAAGGGTACATGCCTACAAACTACAAAAGTATTTGCATCTTGATACCAGTTCAATACATCATGTAATTTTTTTTATTTTCAAATGCCATTCAAACATATAACAACAAGAAAGAGACAAAACAGCTGTGGCTCCCATGCACTCCCCTACATCACCACAATGCATAGACTGTTTTGAATAATGTTACATGTATTATTTTGCTCACTCATACACGTGCAATACATTTTTTTAAAGAAAATGTATCTGAATAAGAATCCATCACTGTGAACCTTGACAGCCCAATGTTACATAATATGCGACACACTTGAATAAGACTGAAAGAAAGTGCATGTAAATCAAATTTTAAGTTATCACACGAAGAAATCACTACAAAGTGCATGTTTTCATTGATAAACAATTTTTAGTGGACAGGTCTTGCTGCAGGTTTACTGATATGCAGAAATTTATCATTGCTTTAAAGTTATGCTGTTGCAGTCTTTTAAAAATTTCCTGGATCTCAGAGGGTTAAATGAAAGAAGAGAATAGGAACAAATTATGCAAACTCTTACAACTGAGGTAATTCAAGGATACAATTCCTGTGACAATTACATCGCAATTCATGGTATTTCATGATAGTTCTACAATTTTCATTCATAGAAACTGGCATTGGTAGGAGTAGGAGTTTGTTTTCTAATAGATGTATTTATGAGAATAAAATAAAGTAAATTATCTTCCAGATGAAACAACAGTTTCTTATTCTTAAGTATATATTTCTGTAGCAGACATGGTAGTGATAGCCTTAACTGACGTAAAATTTGTAAAATGAATATGACATCTGAGTCAAAGGGCCATCATGTCAGCATATTACAAAACAGAATTTTTTAACTATTGAACTATATCTGTGAGAAAAATAAAATGGTTCATCTCATAAATTAACCCTACATACCCATATAACATATCCATCATAATGCGTTACATACCTAGGTGTTTGAGTAAGATAAGCCATCTCTGTAATAGGAATAATACAAGAAGGATGCTATGAAAAAGTCAGCAGTATCCCTAATTGTGCAGTGTGTTCATGGACTATAATATCTAGAAATCATATTGTTATCCTATTTTTCTTATGGGTTATTTAGTGCTGAATTAATATGAAATGTCATAGCCGAACTGAAATGAATCAGATGTCACATTTTTTCATGTACAGTTATTTTGGTCATTGAAAAAATAACTTATATACAATTATTTGGGTCTTTGGGTCGTGATTTAGTAAATTTGACTCTAACAGGAAAAAAAAGTGGTTATTTAGCCACAATATTTCTATGCCACAGCATTCAGAATTAAAGATAACTCCTGTGATTCCAAGGTCAGTAAAATCCAATTTTCTCAACAAAGCTTTCATTTGACATCTGATTCATTTGTCACAAGACAAATGGCACGTAGTCTACACTTTTCCAGCCAGACTATGTAACTGTCACTCTTAATAGGTCTGTGAAAAACCAAGGACTGTCTCAACTGAAAGTTCAACGACCATCATTGAGTAATTGCCGCTAATGCCAGTTCATATTCACGATATTATGGACCTTTCGTAACAAACTGTCCAGTGTCAGAGGAGATTTAAAGTTACTTTACCAAATTTTATCTCGAGTTTCTAACTATAGTCTAATCTACCTTGAATTCCAGGCCTAAATCACACCTGGGCTTTACCAATCTTTGTTTCTTGACTTTTTCTTATGCTTAGAAAATAACATCAGTACAAACCACATCATCTTTGTTGTGTTAAAGATGCATACCCAAATACAGTGGCTCACCATGTTTTCACAAACCGAAGATGTATCACAGAAAATTATAATAGTATAGGGCCTTGGGTTACGCATGCACATAAGATTTTGCAGAAAATGGATTGATGTTTCACCAGTAAAATTCTGTACCCTGTTGCCATGCATCTTTTTCTATAAACTTAAAGTTTCATTTACATTCAATCGTATTGAGTTGTATCATATTTATGACACTGGGTTGCTAAGGGTTAAGAAGTTTGAAAACTACACCAAAATAACAAACCGCTTTCACATGCTCTGACACATCTATATTGCTCTTCAGAGATCAATGTTTGCTATTCTAAATGCAGGATTAAATGGGTTACAGTACAATTCAGAAAAATGGATCACAGCATAAAACAGCGAAATGAATTACTGCAAATTACAGTGAAATGGCGTACAGTATGATACAGTAAAAATGGATTACAGTACAACACAGTAAATTGAATTACAGTAAAATGGATTGCACGTACAATACAGTGAAATGGACTACAGTACAATACAGTAAGATGGCATACAATATAATACATAAACATAGATGAATAAGACTTCAAATACAAAAGATGATACAACGAAAACTGTACCAGCCAGTTTTGAGATACCATGACGATGATTTTTCAGATGTTTGACTATAAAACCAGGGCAGGTAGAGAGACAGACGAAACAGATAGACAATGAAATAATGGTATACAAGCAGACAGACAGACAAACAGACAGACAGGCAGACACACAGACACACAGACAGAAAGACAATCAGACAGACACACAGACAGATTGATAAATAGATAGGTAGAGAGAGATAGATAGATTGAGAGAGGTACATGTACATGCAGGCAGACAGAATGACAGACAGACAGACAGACAGAGTGAGGAAGGTGGAAAAGTGATATATTAAAAACATGCTTTAGATCATCAATTTCCAATCATATTTGTCCATAGCGTTCATAGTAATTTTTTAAAATAAATTTCACCCTGAAGATCATTCACCTTTTGGATTTCTAGAGCTCCATCCAGGATACAATAAGATAAGGTGATTCATGCTCTCTTTTACCTTTTAAGTCATTGTCGTACAGGGTAGACCAAAAGTAGGCTTACACACAGAGATATGCACTTTACAAAACAAGAAAATTTTATTACATTAATATATATTTGTTAGAACCGAAGCCTAAATTACATCTAGGGAAACAGCTTAATAACATTTCCAAAATGTGAGTAAGGGATATGGAATAGTGGTTTGGAATTATTGTTTTAATAATTCGATCTCGAACAACAGTGAAACAACTGTAGCCTACTTTTGGCCTACCCTATTTAATAAGACCTAATAATGATTGAATCTAATAAACTTGATTCATTCATCCTTTGAAAGCTGTGTTATAGATGCCCTGTCAAATACAATGACATAATGTATTCAATTATTCAATTCACTTCTCTCTTTGAAGTCATTAAGCTCCTATCTATCCATAATAAGAACTCACTTTCTTTATCTATCCATCACATTGAGGTAGTTAACACAATTTTAGGGTTGAACAACCTAACATAAATGATGATTGATCATGAGAGCAGAGAACACAGCATAGAGATACAGGTATCAAATTCATACATACGGGGTTGGAGTAAGCCAAGACACATAAATGTACATGTATGTCCTATGCATTTAATGAAATGATTTTTGGTATAAACTATTTTTGTTGAATTTAAAATATAAAATATTTAACAAAAACATTACTTTTCATTTTTCAAAATGAAGCAATTTGACTGGTAATCAAAGAGAAAACTAGTATTTATTTTACTATTTAACAATTCTCTTATTTGAAAAGTTTTCTCCTGACCTTTTTTTTTTTTTTTCGTTCCAAGAGTTTCTGGTAAGAATTTCATCAGATTAACTAATCTAAATGGCCATTGTTAGATGTCGCGGAAATCACGATGAGGAAGCCGCCTGTAGATATCACACTGCATATGGCTTTGTCTGCAGCTGTGCATAAAAAAGCTACTGTATTAATATAGTTACGTAACATGCCAGGAAGGCTCTGGCATAAATAAATGAATAAAATTGATAAATATTAATAATTTTAAAAATCCAACAGTTTTTCTCCAAAATTGGATCTGACGACTTAGTACCATTTGTACTGTCCTTCCTCTTATGGAGTTAAAATCACCTTTTACAATGCAGCTTTACTTCATTTTTCTTTCATTTATACCATTCATATATATCACACTGTGTGAGTTGATAAATGACAAGCTTACAGTTACATACCATATAAACAAATGAAAGGAAGAAATCACAAATGTAAGAAATAACATATACATTGTACATGTACTGTAATGTGCCAACTGTAGAATACATTGCATTCAGAATTCATTTTTTAAATATATTATTTAATGTCATGTAAATGTTAGCTATTAGAGTCAACAAAGGCTCTCTCTCTATTACATAAACATTATAATACAAAATTCAAGAGAGATATTTTATTCACATTTTATGATTGTATTATGTATGATTGATGAAATCTATGCAATAGATCAATAATCAAACACAAATAGAAATGAAAATATGGGAGAAATTGTGCTTATCTCTAAAAATTCTAACTGATAAATAGTTATTGTTTTACATGGTTCACGATACACTATCATATAATGGCTGTGCGTGCATATATTTTTACAAATATTGATGGTTGAATATTGATATAAAGAGTGTTGTACTTTAGATAATAAATATAATATTGTAGGCTAGGTCATCAGAAACTATAATGAATGACTTGTTACTGATTTCTATGATCGATTACCCATCCATTTATTTATCTCATTTCACAGACAATGATTCAGGCGTAATCTTTGAGTTACCATAAATTTTGCAACTGTTTCACATTATTTGTCTTGTTTCAGTGAATTTTACTCTTTGTAATCTAGTTACACCAGAAGATATGAACATGTTTGTTTACCAATCATCCAAAACATCCTCATTTTGATGGTATATTCTGAGGATTCTTATCCATTAATCTTTTTTTTCATTTTGGAAGCACAGTCCAATTGAAGCAGATTACTTTTGCCCAAACAATATCTCGGGTATAATTTAGTATGAGTATTAAAGACCAAAGGACTTGTGGTATAGCCAATACAGACAGGTATGATTAAATGTTAAACAGCTATAAGGCTAACTTTGTCTGTCCCAGTGATTCCGCACTAGTAGTTGCACTCTCTTTTCTTTTCACGTTCTATATGCGTCTTTCAATCTCCTGGTGGAGGTTATATCTGTCTCTTTTCCTCTTGTGGACTTTGTAACTTGCAGACAACATCCATTTGTCTCAAGTTCACTTCAGTCTGAGCTGTTTAAAGTACCCAGTGACCTGTCTTTTGTATCCAACATGCACTGAGTTTGCGCACATATGGATTTATTTTGGAGACAAGACTGACGTGACCTCACTGGACAAGTTGTCAGAGCTGATACAGATACAGACTGGAGAGGTATATGCTGTTTTTGCACTCCTAAAATACCGTCATTAGTGATGGTACCACAAAATATGGGCAGCATAATAAATGTGTTGCTGCCAGTTAAAATGAGTCACATGTTAATTATCTACCATACTAAGTTATCACTGACACATAAAACCTTAATTCATACACTTTTATGGGGTGAAAACTTGACCATTGTCAGACATGTTACAAACTGAAGAGACAGGAGATGACTCCCCGGCACTGGCAAAAATCAGGAGAAAAATTGGTAATTTAGCTAAAAAATCAAATATATTCACATCATAACATACTGACATAGCTGTAACCTCCATAATATGGGCAATATGTTCTTATTTAAAGATGAATGTACTTTCAATTTATATAGTGTAAGCATCAAACATTGATATCAGATTATCTTCATTACATTCAATCCTGGATTTCTACATTTTGAAGTATATAACTCATTCTAATTGGCCGTGAGTAAATAAGTAATGCAGAGATCTGGTCATCTGTGGTATGGTGCTGTTGTCGTTAGTGTTAACATTGCCGTTGTTGGTAGTTGTCGGAGTCACAAAGCTGACAAGTCAAACAATTTCTTGTGATGAGGACGTAATATGTGTTCAGCTGTAAACTTCAGAAATGGCAGTACTTGGAACTGTTGTTTCTTTTACTGTTGAGTTCCTTCACTTGCTATCACTGTTGTTGTTGTTGTTGTTGTTGTTGCTGTTGCTCTTCTCATATGATTAAGTTACATATGTCGGCTTCATACAATCTAACACAGGCTAGTCAGTGTCAAAGCTCTTTCGGCTGTCAGTTGTGGCTCATGCTGTCATTTTTGTTGTTGTTGTTAATGTTGTTATCATATAGATTCCTGAGGTATCAGCTCACGATGACAGATTATTAGTCTAACTTCAGCATTCCTGATGATATCAGCTATTGCTGTAGTAGTTGTTGTTGTCATTGTTGCTGTTGTTGTTGTTGCTCTTGCTGTTGTTGGTGGTGTTGGTGTTGTTGTCATTATTGCCATGAAGATTCTAAAGAGATCAGCCCAGCTTTAAAGTTCCTGGTGATGGAAACTATTGTACTTGCTGTTGTTGTTGTTGATGTTGATGGTGTGGTATGACTTAGGTTCCTGAGATATCAACTCATAGTGATGAAGAATTAGCCCAACTTCAGCATCCCTGGTGATCTCAGCTACTGCTGCCGCTGGTGTTGATATTGTTGTTGCTGTTGCTTTCAACACTGTCAATTAGATTCCCTGTGACGGAAGTTCACAATGATGAAGAACACCATTACTGAACTATCCATAGAAGCAACAGCCGTTCGACCTACTGCTGTCAACGTAATAACTCTCATCATAAACATCGGCAGCCAGAGATGTATATGCTATGTCAGGGCCTTTAGATGTCCTCATACAGGTAGCATGCACTTGTACACATATAAAGATGCAAATTACTGTGAACTGCCGTGAAAATATTCTATCTGCCCAGGCCTGCCATGTTCTGGGCCTAGTCACTGGAGACTATCCAGCGCCGCATTAAACCTCAAAATGTCAATCAGGGTCATTCCGAACTGTCTCTCTAGACTGTTGTGAAAGTATTCAGGCGCCTGCAGTGGATGAAAGAGAGACAGAAAGAATAAATTTATGTATTCAATACACTCTAATGGGGGGGTGTTTTTGACCAGTGTGTTATATCCCTTTGCCAGAAACCACTTGTACAAATACAGTAAAAAAAGGACGAATTATTTAAGCCCTCTTTGCTTAAAACATACATCATGACATCTTTTGAAAACTTCATTTGTGTGAGGAACATGCGTTCTGCTTATCATTGTTATAGTAATAACTGGTAAGTTTTCTTTCTTTCCTTTTTTTTTTTTTTTTTTTGTATGTGATCAATCATTCAAATAATAAGTGATATTTCTTTTCTTTCCATTGCTTGTTCAACGTCAGTTGGTATCTAACAAAGATAAGTAACAGGGCTGGACAAACCCAAACTCCATTTGTTCAAGAAATAAGATTCCAGGAGCAAAGAACAAGAATGAGGTGAGGCCAGAATTGTCATTTTGAGAAAATGGAAAAAAATGAAAGCAAACAATACGCTAACATAACGCTATTCTGATTTTGGCAAGGCTCACTTTCAAATTATATTTTCTCCCTGTCTTGTTTGTTCTTACACTAATGTCTTGATTTGCAGGAAAAGTGTTAGAAAAGGGGAGTGACTGCACTACAAGGAACATAGATGGGACCTGAAAAAGAGGTAGGAAGAAAAAAAAAGATGAAACCACAACAATCATGACTAAAAAGAGAACATTTGTGGGGATCCATTTCCTGGTAACAGATGGAGAAGATAAGCGCATCACCTATCAGGAGCGAATGATGACCCAGAGGAAATTAAGGGGTCAGAGGATATCTGTAACATACAAACATACTTGAATGTCTCACTCACCGTCTCTCTCATTTTCTTAAGCTGCCAGATAAGCTGTCCATCAATTTGGGAGAATGCTGCTGTTAATCTGCAGGAACACACACAGTCTCATGAGAAAAATCATCCAAATATGGATAGAATGTCATATTTAATAAATGATTATAGACATAAAAAGAAAATTAATGTTTATGCCCCATTTAAAACTAAATGTGACCATAAAGATCTTTTGACTATTATTAAGGTAAAGTACATACATACCAATAGAAGGCCAGTTCCTTAAAGTAAATTCTTACATATAAATTTTGCTGTTTAATTTCAATTCTTTCAAGAACGTTGCAAATTAAAACCTGATACTGACAGAATGTTCTCTATAGTTTTTCATGTGCCCTAATGATGATGAACAGTTATTTCAGGAATGTGTTCCTTTACAATATAGTACGGTGCTTTCCAGACATCTCGTTCACAGGGGCTTTCTCTATTGGTTTCATGGAGTGAGAGAGGTCAGATGTCTAGTATTCCCAAAGCAAAGAACTGAGATGTCTCATACATATAGTATGCACCCTGAAGAACAATCACAGTTAAAATCTCTTCAAGAACAGGTGCCATGAACTTTTCTGGGCAAAATTTCTCCCAAATGGTCACAATTCCTACCCGAGTTTGTTTCTGATCAATTACAGCATTTAGCTTAAGTCTATATTTAAAGCCGAGTGAATCCTACTCCTGGGATTGTGAGTTATGTGAAGAGCAAAAAATTCAAACAGTACTCTAAGCCATTAGATTTAAAGCTTTGAACAAACTGCAATTTTTTATCCTAAAGGATATAATCAGAATTATCACTCTTGCATAAATAGTCTTTGGGAGCACTGCTCATTTCCTCGAAAGATAAGTGAATTGCAACCTTTTATCCATTCATGACTGCAAATGAAGCAATCTTTCAGTTTACATTTTAAGCTTATCATGACAGCTTCCGATATATTTGTATATAGGCAACATTTATAAACTAGAAACAAAAGGTTTGTTTGCAAAATGACTATCCAAAATAAGATTGGGAACATAACTTTCATTTCCTTTATGAAAACCCCCTTAGGCCAGAAAATACTTTGATTGTTATAAATAACAATCCAAAACAATATTCAGATATAAACAATTTCTTGTCATTGCTGAAAGAATCCATATAAACCTACAAACCTTTGTAAGCCTTTGGAGACGAGCCAGTTCTCGACATGTTCGTTGCTCATGGCCACACAAGCTGCTATCGTGTTATTGTGGGGAGTTGACGGGGAACTGCCAACTAAGGAATTACTGGAGGCTGCTGTATTCACAGCATGGCTGGCATCTATGGTGGCGTCTGTCTCATCTGTGTTTATGGGGATGATGATGAGGAGGGGATGGGAGGGGAGGGGGAATTAGAGGAGAGGGAATTTAGAAAAGAGAGGAAATGAAGGATGGGTGAGAAAGGGAAGGGGATGGAAAAAGATCATGCTTATGTCCTGTAATTTTTTGATGAAGCAGGTAAAACGTATATAAGAGAAACAGATCATATTAATGTGAAATGATTTCTCTCCAGAATAGGTGAAGGGTGCTGGACAGAAACAGATCATGTCAATGACATAATTATGATTTCTTGCCAGAATATGTAAAGTGAAGAGAGAAATAAACAGATCCTGTCAATGATATTTCTCATCAGAATAAATAATGTATAATAGAGAGAAACAGATCAAATTAATGACACGTCATTTTTTTAACCAGAATAGTTGTGTTGTGAAAACTTTCAGAAAAGTGGAGAGGCCATATGTGTTAGAGAGTTTGAGATTATTGCATGTTGGATTTGAACATTCAGTGTGATGTATGGAAAGATACTAAAGACTCCTGAAATTTAGAGGGTCATATGTTTAGGATTTTCAGATCTCTATGTAGATGAAGCAGTGAATGCATGTTAAAACATATCAGAAAGCCTATGTATTTTACCCCTCCCCTCCCAGTGTGACACTGAAGAGGCTAGATCACTCACACACACACAAATAAAATCTGTTTTCCTTTTTGTCTGAAAGCTTTGATTTTATGATACACGATAAACAAATAATACAATAAATTTCAAAAGCTATTGCAAGAAAAATGAAAATATGAGTTTTAAAAGTGTGTCACACATGATGATGAAAACAAGGGACAAAGGATCATGACCTTTTGTCACCATCTCATATACCAAGACAAAGAGGGGTGGACATGGGCTTTGTTTCCTTTGACTTACCCACAGAAGCTTTGTGGTTTAGTACAGCGGGTTGAGCGCTTTTGCCTCTGCCTCTCAGCTCCTTCAGCAAACCCTGCAAACAAACATAAATTCTAAGACATTCCTATAAAACGATGGTGATTTTTTCCCTGAGAAAGAACTGACAAGGCTTGAAAACTTAGAAATTTATTGATTCTTTTTTATTTTCTATTTTACTTACTTATTCATTTATGTATTTATTCATAACTATGATATTTTTATTAATATATGAAATACTGATTATAACTCGCAAATAGCAACAAATGACAGGAAGAAATGGAAGAAGATTGTTTGCAAAGTCTATGCTCATGTCTCAACAATCGCAACAGGTTATGGGACAGGAAAGGAAAAGGAAGGACAGTTGTAATTCTAAATATACATCTGTAAAATGATGACGATGATGACTATTTATTTCTTTAGGATGAAAAAGAACCAACTAGGTTAGAAAATTTGGAAATTTATATTTTTTAATTTTTATTCTTTATATTTTTTAAACTTTTTTTTTCATTTTTCTATTTCCATTTATTTATGAATTTATCCATTTATGTATTTTTTTTTTTTCATTTTGTGGCCTTTTTATTAAATATTTAAATACCAGTTGACAGTCTTTGTGTTCTTCAAAGACACTTCTACAAAATGATTAGTTCATATTACCATGGTCAATTTTATTTTTACAATATTTTTTTTAACCCTTTTAATTTTTATTTATTTATTCACTTTCTTTTTTTTTTTTCATTTTCCATCCCCATTTGTGAATTTCAATTAATAAATATCCCAGTAACCGTCAACAATGCTTTTTTCTAAAAAAAAAAAAAAGACACTTCCATAAAATGATGGTGATGATGATGATGATAGCCAAGGCAACCACAACAACAGCATCAATGAAATATTGATGTAAAATGAGAATGGCAATGAAGGTTCACCTGTAAAGGTTTCTCATAAGGATATTTCCCACTGAAGTCAAAGAACAGTTTGGCTCCTAAAATGGCACCCAGCCAACCATCGGGTCGAAATCTTTTCTGCATCATCAGAGGGATGTAATCCTTCCTCAACTGAAATGTATACTCTGCCTCTGTCAACACACAAACAAACAAACAAACAAATGTTCAAACATAAAGAATTTTAAAATTTGTATTAGTTAAAATAAATAACAAAAACAGGGACCCCCCCCTCACAAAAAAAAACAACAACAGGTAGGCAGAAGAAAAGATAGTCTGACAACATTCAGGAATAGACAAAGAAAGCATCTGCGGAGACTCAGTCCCTGGCCCACAATTGCAGCCACAAGAAGGAGAGGGTTGGTGCACAGTTCATCAAAAGGTGTTTCGATGAATTCCATTCCGTAGTAATATATGGATAAAATACAACAACAACAATAAAAATAATAAACTAATGCATGCTAGGAAGGAGAGGACAAAGTCAAAGGGAAGATGCTATCCAATCCACACATGGTGCGAAATGTGGATCTTACTGGATTTTGGTCCATTTTGGAAAGTATGCATACAGTCTGAGACAGAGAGACAGTCAGGCAGACAGACAGATAGACACACAGACAGGTCAGATGGACAGTCAGACAGATAGACAGACAGACAGAAAATCATAGACAGATTGTGATAACCTGTCATTCAGACAGATAAACAAATGTGACAAATAGGCAAATGAACTGGTGAGAGAGACAGACCGGCAAAGAGACAGACAGACTGGCAAAGAGACAGATAGACAGACAAATATAGAGATGGACAAGCAGACAGACCAAAACACAAATTCAGACAAATAGACAAGCAGACAGACAGACAGACTTCTTCAGACAAGCAAAAAGAGAAACAGACGTATTCAGACAGACAGACAAATAGAAATACAGACAGACAGACAGAATGCTAATGTAAGCAGAGAGAAAAACAGCTAGACAGACATCAGACACAGACAGACTGATTTTAGGAGGAACACATTTAACATTTGGCTTACCTGTGCGACAGTTGGGACTCTGCTTGTATTTCTCTGACATACAGACCAGGACAACAGCTGCGTTCTCTACGGCCTCGGCCATGGCCTGTAGTGTGGATCCGCCCATCTGTTCCCAGTCAACCCACAGCCGATAACCCTCCGCCTGCAATAACATTGTCCATTATAATATAATGTCTCTCATCCAGCCAAAATGAGTTATATATCGATTTTCCACCAAAATGACTTACTACTATCATACAAAAGTTTAATTCACACTTTTATGTGATGAAAAAAGTTTTGAATTAGTTCGACTGTAGCCACAAATATTGCAAACTGAAGAGACAGAGGGTGACTCCTCAGCATCCAGTAATATCAGAGGAAATATTGGCAAAAATGATTAGGATATAAATCTATTCGCCTCATACTATCATAATATACTTACAATCTGCCCATAAGAGCTGTTTTTTCTTATTTAGAGATGAAAACCCTTTCAATATTTGCATCATACAGTGGAAACCTGTTAAAACGGGATTGCTGGGACCAAAGAAAAGTTCTCTTATAAGCGATTCCTCGTATGACCGACATACAATGAATTAAAGGAACAAAACATTGCTAGCCTATTTGTCTGATTAAAGGGGAATTTTTTTCATGGATAGACTCCTTTCATGGAATTCTTTACTTTGTGTGATTGAACAACGACCATAGTAATGATTATAACAATAACATGATATATGTACTGAGTTACACAATTTATCAAGCTCGGTAGAAAACATACTGCAGTACTCTGCACTTACTGCTAAACTGTTATAGAGCTTCTTGGCTAGTTCCTTCTCATTCCAGGAATAGCTGATAAATATGTGATTTTTGGGTGCTCCAGCACTATGAGATCCTACAATGATAAAAAGGATCAGATAATTCGTTAAGATAAAAAAAATGAATTAATCAATCAATCAAATGTTCAGAAAGAGTGTTATCCTGTTAATGAGACTAGACAGTTTACACACAATATGTGCTCTTCCTTCAGTCATTTTAGCATTTGTTTCCTGTTAATGCTATCAATGATTCAAAATGTATCTACAGCAGCATTTGTTTCCTGTTAACATTGACGAGTCACAATGTAACCCAAACCTGGCATATTTCATTTTTACAAATTATTATGTCTGTAACTTTTCAAATTTTCAGACAATAAGATTTTCTCAGCTTCAAGAGTCTGTCCTGTTTTCTATGACAATAATTTTTGGATCGAAATTTAGAATTTGAAAATCGTTGTGTATTTCCCTTCCCGCTGTGTTTATGTTTACAGTTCCCATAGTAACCTCAAGTCACTGGATGTTTTCAGGAATTCTTTGGCAGCCAGGGACAAATCTATTAGAAGATTCAGACATCATTTCAATTTAGATATCATTACTCGGAGAGTAGAAACACTGCCAGTGGTTGCCTTAACGTTGTATTCAGGATCCAGTTAGTTCCCATACTGAAGTGTCTGAATTCCATACAGTTGAATTTTTTTTTTTTTCAAAACAATTATTCTTAAGTGGCACTTAAGACATTTAAGCTTTCAAAGTATTGCACATACGTATTACATAATCATCTATAACAATACTGAAATAGTGATAAAATACAATAACAATAATAATAATAATAATAATAATAATGATAATAATAATAAAATAATGCATGCATTTGAATTTGTTCAAGGGACATAACCACTGACTTACGGTTGGCACTTGCATCTGGGTCGTTCTCTCCCTTGATCAGCCAGAGGGCGCCCTGAACGTTCTTCCTGACCAGAGGATTCTCATGTTCTTTGAGTTCCTCCAGGGCCGGTAACAAGTCTGGCATGTCCTGGATCATCTGTCGAACGTCCTTGTCAAAGGCCAAAGTCCACAGACACTCGGCAGAACTGGCCAGTTCTCGGGGGTTGCTATGGCGGAGCATAACTACAAAATCTGCCAAAGCCCCGGCTTCTACGATCTGCAAATACAGACATTATACAGACATTGTTATACAACCACCCAGATAGACAGACTGTAGATTACTATAGAAGAAGATAAAAATCAGTGAATAACGTTTTTGATCTACAAAACTGCATACTTTTGCCCTGCTCAAATCGTTGACCGCTGGCTTGGTCAGCTACAATATCCGATCTACGATCTGCAGTCGCTGATGTTATACAGAGATGAATAAATACAATCATAGATACAGACTCCTCAGGTTATAGACCACTAACGGAGAAGAGGAAAAGCACCTTGACCCTTGACCTCATGCTAACCTTTGACTTATTTGAATTGCCAACTGCCAGCTTGGCCTTTGCAAACTGGGATCTAAGATTTGTAAGCGCAGATATTGTACAGATGTTCATATACAATCATGCATGCAGACTACACAGACATCAAGCAGCATAGAAGACCTTGACCCATTAAATCTCATGTTGACCTTTGACTTATGCAAATTGTTAATTGATAGCTTGGTCAGTTTCAATTTACGTTCTGCAAACGCGGACACAACATACGGACACTGACACTATTATACAATCACAGATTTAAGACATCAGACTATAGACATGGACTACGGAAACAGATCCCAAAATCTACCAGGGACCTCTATGATATGAAAGCATCTAACAAAAGATAAAGTGTAGATTCGAGACAGCAGATTAAAAACCAACATGTACAGACTGCAGACTAGTATCATATATAGGTATTATTGTGTACTTTATAAGAGTATTAGATTATAACAACTATTGTCTCTAGATCTGGCCATAATTTAAGATTTCTTTTTTCATTTCTTTGCCATTTGCACTGCCATATAAAAAGGGGGAAGAATGAAAAAAGAAAGAAATAGGAAGAAGAAAACGAAGGAGAAGAAGAAGAAGAAGAAGAAGAAGAAGAAGAAGAAGAAGAAGAAGCAGAAGAAGAAGAAGAAGAAGAAAGAGGAAGAGAAAATGAAAAAGAAGAATATGAAGGAGATGAAGGAGAAGAAGAAGCAGAAGAAGAAGAAGAAGAAAAAAAAGATGTAGAAGAAGAAGAAAAAGAAGAAGAAGAAGAAAACAGAAGAAGAACAACAAGAACAACAAAAACAACAGCAACAACAACAAAAAAAACGAAGAGGATGATGATGATGACGATGATGATGATGAAGAAGAAGAAGAAGAACAAGAAGAAGAACAAGAACCGGAAGAACAAAAACGAGAGGATGAGCAGTATGGAAGACCTTGACCCTTTGACCTCAAGCTGACCTTTGACTTGTTGGAATCGTTGACCGCCAGTTTGGCCAGACCCTGTGTCAGCTCTGCCGGTGTGAACCCTCGAAATCTTCTCTTCTGCTTGTTCTCCAGGGCCTTGTGGGTCCAGTGGACGATGTTCTTGATGGTGTCTGTCACAGAGATAAACCACGGCATAAAGTGACACGGCGATAAAGGGGATATAAATAAAGCCAGGTTGTCACAATAAACAAACATCTACAACAATGTGAGACAGGTTTAAAAAAATACTGGAGGAAGAAACAAAAAGACAAAGAGAGAGAGAGAGAAAGAAAGGTATAAAGAAAGAAAAGGAGGGAGGGATTAAAAGAAGAAAGGACACAGGGAGACACACACACAGAGAGAGAGAGACAGAAAGGGACAGAGACTGTGACAGTGTGAGAGGGATAGAAAGAATGGGTCCGTTTCAGAAAAAAACAAGGATAGAAATAGACAGAGAGACAGGGACAATAAGAGGCAAAAACACAACGAGAGAGAGAGAGAGAGAGAGAAGGAGGGAGGGACAAAAGGAGAACAAGGAGAAAGAGAAAGTGAGACAGGGACAAAAAGAGGCAAATACACAACAAAAGAGAGGGCGGGGGGAGAGGGGGAGAGAGAAAGAGGGACAAACCATTACTCGCCTGTTTCATCGATGAGTTTTGCATTTTCCTCCTCCTCTACGATATAAGCCAGAGTGAGCATAGCTAGGGATTTGAGGAACTCATCGTTGGTGCTGATCAGAGGCATAACCACCTGGGCAGGTGAGAGAAGCACACACACAGGTAGACAAATCCTACTTTATCGTCACAGGTGAGACATTGGATCGACAGACAAGAGGCGAGGGAGGGAAAAATGGATGGAGGAAGGGATAGACCGGTGGGTGGATAAATGGATGGATGGATGGATGGATGGATGGATGGATGGATGGATGGATGGATGGATGGAAGTTGGATGAATAGATGGAAGGATGAATGGATGGACGGATGGATAGATGGATAGAGGATATATTGATGGATAGAAGGATGAATGAATGGATAGACCAGTAGACAAAGGTGATCGCCCCTTTATCTGTATCGTATTCGACAGATAGAACAATGTGATGTAGATGTGCCGTGGTGACGAGGGCAATAGTGCAGTTTTGCTGACCATTTCAACTTAACTGGAAACCGGTCAGTTTGTACTAAATGTGTGTAGCGCCATTAAGGTGATTTTTTTTTCTATGTTCTATTTGTCTTGAAGAGCTGGCCTTCAAGGGCTTAATGGGAGATGGTTGTGCTCAGCCCTATTACTTCCCTTTACCAGACACAAGAGGGACTGGACAAACAGTGTAAAGAG
>JBCEWB010050097.1:0-14202 GCA_039654565.1 Peronia peronii | reverse complement strand
CCCCCCCCCCCTCCCCCCCCCCCCCCCCTTTGTCTTCTCAACCAATAAACTCAATTAGAATGTTGGTATGTTTAACAAATGGGAGATCGTTTCGCGGGATTATCTGACCCTCCCAAAAGAGGGACTGGTGTACGGGGAGATCATTTTGACCAGCCCTATTACTTCCCTTTGCCCGGCAAAAGAGATGTTGAGCAAGCATTGTAAAGAGGAAAAAAATCCCTTTACTTCATGTCCTTCGAAAGATTGATCGCTAAAAAAATTGATAAAAGTATAACAATAAGAAGAAAACGTTCTCTTTACATCATTTTTTTATTTTTTATTATTATTTTTTTTTTTTTGGAATTTTTCACGGTGTAAGTTTCAAGCAAAGGGCGCAAAAGTGACCTTTTTTCCTCTTTACACTGCTTGTTCCATCCCTCTTTTGTCTGCTCAAGGGAAGTAATAGGACTAAGCACAACGATGTCCCATTCATAAGAAAGAGAACAGCAAGTAAAAATGGGAATAGCTCCTCATGGGAACAAGTGGAAATAAAAGAGACAGGGTAGTTCCTCACAATGATAATATTTAGAGACACTTTTTTAAAAATCAAATCGTGGATATAATGCTTATGATAGGAGACTGAAATAACGCGTGTCATTAAGTAGATGCAATCCTGTAGTAACAGATCTGCAACCATCCATGTCTCTCCCCTCTCAAGATCCTGTCTCAGACACGTCGCTTATGGTAATCCAGTTTACTACACGGACACATTTATATCTGCCGTATTCTGACAGAATGTCGCATGTGTGCATATCTAGGTCAAATTAGGTTTTTGTCAGATTCGAGTTCCCGATATCAGGACGCTTCTTCTGTTCTGGATCCGCTCTTTGTCCTTTGAAAAATAAGGATTTTATATTTGAATCTGTAATAGAACAGCTATTTACTGAATAACAGATTGGAAGAGTTTTTTGGCTCTCCTGTAAAATTTGATTTTCTGTATATGCGACATTTGGTCAGAAGAAGGCAGACCGGTAGAGACGTGGATCCAGTTCTGGGCCTGTCGCAATATTACTAGTTCCACACATACAGCAGTTTAGTCTTAATGTTGGAGCAAAATCTATTCCCACCTGTTAGATGGTTTCACCTGCTTGAGTAAATGACTTTATGCTGAACATTTCCCTCTGAATATCTGACATCCAGTAATGGAAAAGTAATCCCCACGATGGCCATTTTGAGTCCTTTTGAGATAATGAGGAAAAAAAAATACTAATTTCGTGAGTTATACCACTATAATTCAATTGAACTTATGCAAATTTTATTGTGCATTTTTAGTGCGATTGCCTGATAGCCTTCATGATCGATTTTTTTATTTAATTTTTTTTTTCTAGGAATGCCATAGAATATCAGTTGCATTTTGGTATAAGTCCTACCTACTTATCTACCTATCTACCTACCTACCTACCTACCTACCTACCTACCTACCTACCTACCTACTTACCTACCTACCTACTTACCTATCTACCTACTTACCTACCTATCTACCTACCTACCTACTTCCTTTTACCGCTATCGCAGAGCACTGATCAGTCCCTTTTAACCCACAAACCTGTTTTTATTGTCTCTGACTTGATTCTTCTCCGCCTAAACATCAGAACAGCAACAGCAGTGACGGCCACAGCACTGATGGTTGCCAGAATGACGACGATTAATATGATGACGGACACATCAACTTCACTGGTAACAGCTGATGGAGAAAATGAAATCAAAGTGTCCATACTTGAAAGCCAAAACTGTCTTAGGTGTCAAATTCGCGAATGATGAACTAACGCAATGTCAGTATTCAGAAGCAGCTTTGTACATATATACGTAAAGAAAAACATGTTGTACACTATATCTGTAGATATGATTTGCCATTAATCTAGCTTTTAAATTATTCTTCTATTATTGTTTTTCGCCATGTGTGTGTGTGTGTGTGTGTGTGTGTGTGTGTGTGTGTGTGTGTGTGTGTGTGTGTGTGTGTGTGTGTGTGTGTTTGTCCATCTTGATGTTTCTTCTCTCCTGGACATCTTATCTTATTGTGACTGGAACAGAACAGTCAAAATTATTGCAACAAATGTTTCATTGTTATAGACAGTTAACAATTACAGAAATCCTATAGCACATGAAAAACTCAACAAAGGGATCCTGGAAGCAAATGGGACTTCTTGAAAATCTTCTCAATAAAGTCCAGAAATGAAAACTGAAATTATATGGTCATGTGCCCCGTTTATAAAAAAAAAAAAAAGAAAGAAAGAAGGTTAAGTTCTTGTAGGCTTTTCAGCCTGTCTAAATTAGACTATCTCGGCCATTTTCTTGGAAGCACGTCGGGCCACGGCAGAGCTTCTCATCATCTCCATGTCAGCATCACAGAAAGAAGGAAAGAAAGAAAGAAAGAAAGAAAGAAAGAAAGAAAGAAAGAAAGAAAGAAAAACCGAAAAGACACAGTCAGAGGCAGCTGCAGACGAAGGAAACAAAAAAAGAGATGGGGAGACAACCGCCAATTTTCTGCTTCTCAAAGAGCAGTAGTAGACAGAGAGAGTTGTGGAAGGTCGGTGTCCTCATCTATACATGCGTTCCTATGATATAGACAGAAGTTAAATGATGGCTGAGGGTGAAGTAAGATGAAGTTTGGGGGGGGGGGGGGGATTGAGTAACCCACACCTTTTGGAGATATCATAGACGGACATGTAGATGAAAGGAAGACATATTATACCTTTGTAGGACTAGATTAAAGAGTTATTATGATTGTGAAATAGCACTGTTTGTGAGTACCAGACCTACCCTGGGCGATGAGCTGGAGCGTCAGATTTGCACGTCCCACGCTGTTTGAGCAGAGCAACTCCACTTTTCCCATTTGGTCTTTCTGCAGATTGAAGGCCAGCGCTATCTGTCCAATGTACTGGTTCTCATCAGTGTAGAGGAAATGTGGTGATGACAGACTGTGTTCGGAATCTGAGATATGTTGGATGTTCTTAAAGTTTTGTATTTGACTCAATGCTAGTTTGGTCGGCTCTTCATCTGTGCAAACAACTGAAACAGTGCATATTCTGCAATGTCCCGTGGGTAGCAACAACTCTTTAGCTTTCATGTAGTCCGACAAAAAGCCTTTCCCTAACTAGTGTTTTGGCTTTGTCATCTACCGTTTTACTCTACAGTGAAGAAGATGCAGTTCTTGGCAGATTTAAAATGAAGTCATACTATAGTAAGCCTTTTAATGTTAACCAAAATGAAGTTTGTATTTGAATAGTTAAAGAAGGGAAATAACTACATTGATGAGAAAGGTGTTTTGTCATAGCACGTTAGAGTTGTCTCTTCCTGTTCCTGCAATGCCGTTTATCACTGAATCTACTGATGTTTGATAAGCATTGTCCACTTCATTATCTGCAGGTGAATGGGAGCGTAACTTTGTTGATCTGATATGTCTCACTCTTATTTTCTGCATTGTCTCCCTTGCTCATTTTGTGGTGGATAGTGGATGAAAATTATAAATTATGTAAAGATCTTATTATAGTCCTACTGAGTAGGAACACCCTCATATAAGTTAGATCGCTAAATAAAATATTTCCATACGTCAGACTTGAACAATAAGAAAATCTAGTAAAGAAGAAAATACAAGTGAATCATCTAAAACCAACAGTCGAGGGCTACACATGAGAAAATAACAACAACAAAATGCAGAAAACAAAAAGAGAGATCAAATTAATGCAGTTACCACCGCAGACCATGCTCATCCTACATCGGGAGTGTGTCATACATGTAGGAAGAGGAGAGATAGCCAACCTAACTATTGGTCTTGTCACTGCGGTGCCGATGCAGTAAATAGTCCATGCCAACCGACGGAAAGAGCCACAGTAGTGACTGCGCTTGTTGTTGTTGTTGCTGTTATTATTGTTGTTGATGTTGTTGTTGTTGTTGTTGTTGTTGTTGTTGTTGTTGTTGTTGTTGTTGTTGTTGTTGTTGTTGTTGTTGTTGTGTTGTTTTGTTTTATTTTGTTTTTATTAGCGCCAAAGAAGATGTAAAAATATGTACTTGAATAAGATGTGGACATATCACGAGTATCAAAAGCCATTCAATAGCTATGAAAATCACACACATTTAAACATACGGAGCGAAAATAAAGTCCTGGAAGCCATGTTATGTTAATTAAAATCTTTTTTCTGGTCACTCGCTGGCCGAGACAGACACCCCAATCCATAATGTTCTTCTAACTCCTGGGTATATAGGAAAGAACTTCTGTCCGTTTCTGTGTCTACTGTGGCTTTGTTGTGATTCAATAGGAGATCATTGTGCTCAGTCCTCTTGTTTCCCTTAACCAGACAAAAGTGGGATTGAACAGGTGGTGTAAAGAGGAAAAAAAATCACTTTTGTGCCCTTTGCTTGAAACTTACACCATGAAAATTGAAAAAAAAAAAAATGATGTAAAGAGAATGTTTTCTTCTTATTGTTATAATTTTATCTTTTTTTTTTTTTTTGGCGACCAGTCTTTCCAATGGCAAGCAGTAAAAGGATTTTTTTTTCCTTTTTTACACTGCTTGCTCAGCACATCTGTTGTCTGGCAAAGGGAAATAATAGAGCTGGTCAAAATGATCTCCCCTTACACGAGCCCCTTTTTTGGGAGATGCAGATAATCTGCGAAACGATCTCCCATAAGTGACATTTTAGTTTGTGAGTGTTTTTATGTATATGTATCAACGTTGTTTGTTATCTGATATTATGTCTCATCCGCTGCAAAAGAATCCTCTTTGAGGGTTAATATCATCTTCTTGCATCGTGTCTATCGTATCTTATCTCATTATCTCTTGCTGTATCTTTTTTTTTATCCTATCTAATCTTCCAGCTACTACTCTGCACATTTTCTGACATATAAAAGATTTCTGTAACATGTCACGTAACTGAATTTCAACTATGTCAAAACACATACACACACAGAAAGACAAGAGGGAGAGAAAGGGAGACAGAGAGAGAGAGAGAGAGAGAGTAGTCTTTAAAAAAAAAAAATCTATAGTTAATATGGCTGCTTCTCTATAAAAAGAAATGATCCAATTAATCTTACCTGCCAGTAAATACCGACATTCCGGTCTTGGGTTGGCCCTAACACAAATGTTGATAATAACATCATGATTGGCAGGCACTTCGTAAGTCCCATTTTCAGCTGCCGGGTCACAGTACTCGGGCGGACCTGGTGATGGCAGTGTTGTAGTACCCAATGATAGGCGGAAGAAAAGGAAAGGGGATGCGAGTGGAGGATAGGGAGGAATATGGGATGGAAAGGGGGGGTTAGAAGAGGGGGAGTTGCAGTAAAAACAATAATAGGGAGCATGTATATAACAGTTATCCCTGTGCAGTTTAGGCTCTAAGAGGTTTCCAATGAGCCATTTTGACCGTCAGCGAAATTACTTCCCTTTGTCAAGTACAGGCGGTATAACACAAGCATTGTAAAGAAGGAAAAAAATCGCTTTTTCGCTTGTTATGCGAAATATAAATAACAGAAAATTCTGAAAAATTCATCATATGATGGAAATGTTTTTTTCCCATTGTGATAATTTTTTTCATAATTTTTTATACCATATGTTTCAAATAACAAGAGAAAAGGTGATTTTTTTCCTTCTTTGCAATGCTTGTCCTACACCGCTTGTACATGGCAAAGCAAAGTAACCTCGCAGGCTGAAAAAAATGGCCCATTTGTTATTACTCCGACGAATTAACCCTTAGACGTTCTCAGCTTTCTGAGAGGCATACAAGGCGGCTGCTTGGTACCGATGAACGCTCAAATCCTTATCTATCTAACAATACCATTCTCTGTTTGAGTAGTAGAGAACAGGAGAAAACTGAAGTTTGTTCAATATTTATTGTGATTGAAAAGTTTGTTTGTTTGGTTTCTTGGCCATACTGCAACGAAAGAAGCGATTATGTCACTTTCAATTTAAATTATAATATTTATAGTCTTGTCAGTTGGGACAAATCGAAACAAAACACACAAATAAACAATAAGAAATAAGTACAGCTCATTATGAAAACAAAAAACAAAACAAAACAAAAGCAGACAAATTGTTTCTGTTCAAATCTTTAATATCCTGGAAGAGTATAATGGTATAATTCTAACGCTATGGTGAATATTAGCGCTCTCTTACAGTGAAATTATGACATCGACTGAGTATTGATCTTGGCAAAAGTACGTACATTGTGTAATCATTAATTCTTGATGTAAATTATTAAAATTTCAGTTATGTTCAGTATCAATTTTTTCTTGATTGTATCATATTTGCAATATCTAGCTACAAAGGGTTAAAAAAAGGATAGTTATAATTTCTCCAGTAAAAAGATGAACAAGAAAGCTTGTAATTCTACAACTTACATTTGACTTTCAAGTCTGTGGTTTGTGAATCATGCATGGCATCCTCTAAATTCTGTGCTGAACACACGTACTGACCGCTCATGTTGCAGGTAGTCAAGAGTGAGTGTTGTAAACGTGGTCCATTTACCTGTGCAACAAATGTCAAGAGTTTCAGGGAATGCCGATAATTTTTTGTGGACCCTATTGCCTCCCTTTGACAGACACAAGGGCTGTAGAACAAAGTTTGACAAAGTTAATCCGTTACAAGGATAATATTTCCCGTACAATATGAATTTTTCGAAAAATTTCGTGGTGTACGTTTCAAAAAAAGAGTGAAAACGTTGTTGTTGTTTTTTTCTTACGCTTTTAATATTTGTGATTGATTATTTGTTTGATTGTTTGTTGGTTGGTTGGTTTTGTACATTGACATAGTTTGCGATTGGCAGTCTTAGTATTGTATTATACGAATTTCTATAAAATGATGAAGATAATGTTGGTGATGTGCATGTATTTAGATATTCCTGTAATTCACTCTGATTGCAGTTGATGATTTAGACCTTATTACGTAATCATAAGGAGAATATACGATGTCTCCAGAGGAAAGCATATGGAATGTTTGACAATGTCACTCTTGGAGACAAATCTTTAAAGCTAAACACACCAATCTTTAATTCAATGATATCTAACTACAGCAAGTCAAAATCTGTGAAATTCTATTTCTTCTATGTGCTATTTTATACATATTTTTTTAAAACTGAAAATGAGATATAATCTCAATTTTTATTTTTCGTTCATATACGGCAATACCCTATTTACGTTTTATCTATATTTTTTTTCGTTTCTACCGACAGATAGTCCGTCCGAAGTTGTATGACATAGGAATGATAATGATCGTGATGATGGCCACGATAATGACGATGATGATGATGATAGTGATGATGATGTGACGATGAAGTTGACAATAACATTAAGAATGATGACGAAGGGTGTGTATAAATCTATAACTGCAGATGGATGGCTCAACACTCAGTGAGAGTGATGACCTACCTGATGGAGGAGTTTGCGACTTCCACCTGCTGTCATACGGGACAGTTCCAGCTTTGGCACAGGCAAACCCCGGGCTGTACAGTTGAACGTAAGCAGTTCTCCTGCTATGGGCTCTTGCTGATCCACAGAGAAGTGTGTGACATTTGGCGGATCTGGAAGTTTTGAACAACGGAAATTACCTACTGAACGTGATATATTTGCCGATTTTGAGGACTGGACATAATTATTGAATATGTTTCTTTGCAGTATTTGGCAAATTCTTAATGTTAGAAATAACTATTGAATGTTTACAGTTGTCGGATTTAGATATTGCAAATTATCAAATTTTCCATATTTGCCAGTTATGGATTTAGAAATAACAAATAAAATCTTAAATATGCAGCTTTTGGGGAGTTTTGAATATTGGAAATAATTATCTAACTCTTCAAAGCCTAGCTTTCGATACAAGATACAGTTCTATGGATGGACGACCTATTTGGAAAAACAAAAGTGACATTAGTAGAATACCTGACAGACCAAATAAATAATTAATTATTAAAGACACTTACTACCAACAGCAATGTTAACAAAGGATGTCCTGGACTTCGCTTGACACATATTATTATGCTTTCAAAATTCTAGAACAGCGGCGATGAATATGTAATTTCAATGAATCGTGTATTAGATCTCACTCAGAACAGTAAAATATGAGCTCACTACAGTTTGATTGTGATTGCATTCTCAGACATACTTTTGTGTTAGAAGTGGTACATAGATCAGATTCGCAAAAATGGCAAACGCCCAAGAAACCATAGCACTCGAAATAGCCACCCGCAAGGGGTTGAAAGGCGGAAAGAGACTATAACATAGCCAGCGAAATGTCGATGGACCGATCTGATCAAAAAGTCGTCCATTCTTCCTTTGCGGGCCGTGGATGGCAATAACTTAATGAGCCATCATTTTCAGCCAGCTGGATTACTTCCCTTTGCCAAGTACAAGAGCTATTGGACTAGCATTGAAAAAAGAAGGAAAGAATCACTTTTTCTCTTGTTATCTGAAACATGTGGCGCAAAAAATTATGAGAAAAAATTATCACAATATGAAAAAAATATTTTCATTATATGGTAAATTTTTCAGAATTTTCTGTTACTTATATTTCACATAGTAAGGGAAAAAGTGATTTTTTCCTTCTTTACAACGCTTGTGTTTTACCGCTTGTCCTTGGCAAAGGGAAATAATTTTGCTAACGGTCAGAATGGCTCACTTAGCCTTCATACAGTCTGAGGGGTTCTGAGCTGGTTTCCAAGTAGCAGACATATAGTGATAATCTACTCAATTTAGACCAGTGGTTCCCATCGTTTTTGCACCCACGATTCCGTACCCAAAAGCTTAAAACCCACGCAATCCCCTTCTATCAGCAGCTTAATTTTCATTTTATTTTCTGTGACTGCACTTTCGGACACATATATACATTCACACAGGCACATACACTAACAAGCATGTCTACAGGCACCCCTATGTCATCTGATGACATTGAACCGCGCTTTCACGTGTGTGCAGTGAAAGAAATATGTACGAGCATAATAAATGTAATTGACAGGTTGAAATTAATTATATCCCAAGCTATTTCTAGTAAAGCAACCCCCATGCCAAAGACATCTGTTGGGAAACCTTGATTTACACAATCTTAATGTCCAAACTTGTATTTCTTCACTGTGATAATTGTGAACATGGAGACTCTGATGCTCCATTAATTTTTCCAGACGTTTCTAGAATTAAAATGGCAAGTAAAGACCTTACATTGAAAAGTATTCAAATCCGTTTCGAGAGAATTAATCTGACAAAAAAAAAAAAAAAGTGTTCAGATGACTACTCCAGTTTTATACTTTACGATTTTCGGATGCTTACGTTTTAAGTTTTGCTAATTTCTCATTGATTTCTTTTTTAAATTATATTTTGATTTGGGCTTTCCTGATCTTGGCCCACAATGTATGAAAGTGGACTTAGGTACTTCTTGTTCTATAAGGAAATGACTCCTCAAGGTAATTTCCATGCTCTCTCTCTTTCTCTCATTCACCCACTCTCTCTCTCTTTCTTTCACTTTCTCTCTCTGTCCTCTTTTCTCGTTCTCTGTGTGTGTGTGTGTGTGTATCTGTGTGTGAAATGCAAGATTTGAAGGAAAATGCCTCAACTTACATTTGATGGCAAATTTCAGAGTGGACTGATTCAGATACTGTTGGGTTACATGATGACCTCTACAGGTACAAGACTTTCCATTCATCTGATCTGTCACTGGGATATTCATGGTAACTGTCTGTCTTTTTTGTGTCCGCTCTGACTGTCCAGTGATGTCTTTTATTGGATGTTCACATTCCAGAACTGTTTTCTGGACAGGTGGTGTTCCTTCAGAGATCGTACAGTTAACACTGACCACTTGAGAGACGAAAGCTTCAATGGTTGTCACAGAGACGAATTGAGCTTCATCAACTTTGACAGAAATGGTCGGGGGGTCATCAGGCAAAGCTAAGTAAAAGAAACAAAACATCTGTGATAAGATAAGATAGGATAAATTGGTATAAAATAGAATAGGATACATGAAATAATGCAAGACGAATTAAAATGAGGTGTAGTTATGTGATGTGGTGTGAGGTAATGTGAGGCAAAGTAAGATAAGGTAAGGTAAGATAAGATAAGGTAAGGTAAGGTAAAATAAAGGAAGATGAGGTAAGGTAAGGTAAAGTAAGTAAGGTGAGGTAAGGTAGGTAAGATAAGGTAAAAGTGAGGCAAAGTACGACAAGGTGCGACATAAGGTAAGATAAGGTAAGGTAAGATATGGTTAGGTAAAGTAAGATAAGATAAAGTAAAGATAAGGTTAGGTAAGATACTGTAAGATAAGCTAAAGATAAGATAAGGTAAGGTAAGATAAGTAAGTGAGGTAAGATGACGTGAGGTAAGGTAGGGTAAAATAAGGTAAGTAAGGTAAGAAAAGTAAGGGAAGTAAGGTGAGATAAAGTAAAGTATTGTAAAATAAGGTGATGTAAGATAAGGTAGTTAAGGCAAAGTAAAATAACGTAAGGTAAGGTAAGATAAGGTAAGATGAGTTAAGGCAAGGCAAAGGTAAGATAAAGTAAGATCATTTAAGGTGATGTAGGGTAAGATAAAGTAAGATAAGGTAAGGTAAGATACGGTAAGGCAAGGTAAAGGTAAGCTAAGATAAAGGTACGATAAGTGGGCATAAAACATAATTATGTAACATACACTCACACGACAAATGCCTGTAAACCTAAATGTGATAGACAGATTCAGAACATGACGGTCTCAAGAAACACTGCTGCAATTTAATGAGCGTAACTGCTGACGACAAACACGAACTTCTGTAACGCTTTCGATATGTTCATGAATACTCATATGTAATGAACACTTACTTCTTTGGTAACGCTTCAAATGAGAAACTGAAGGGAATGAAGATGAGTTGGACTGAAAGGAAGGATCCAATTACATAATTCTACATTACTAACTGTGAATGGAAATTGTTTTTGAGGACAAATAAAGTGTATCATATATTAAGTATACTATAAATCTGCAACAAAACCCATAAAGGCTTATGGACTCGAAAACTACTGACAGTACAACATTTCTTGCTAAAAGATCTGTCTTTCTCTTTACATAACGCAAAAAAAAGCCTACTATGTTTGACCTTATTCTAAAAAGGCTATGATAATTCAATAGTAAACTCACAAGACGCATTCAAAACACACCAAAAATTTTCTTTGAATAACATTCAGTTTAATTACCCACAATACCAACATCGAGGTGCACACGCTTGCCATACACTTTAACTGGCGAGACGGTATCGGCTTGATCTATATCTAAAAGATTTCCCACTAAGACCGTCTATTCTCTTCTAGTTTTATCTTATGTTTGTCTATGACTTTTGAATATCCTTATTGTTATGATGTGTCTTGGACAAAGTTAAGGCATGGCAAGGTCCAACCACCTTCTGGCCGTGTGGTTGGCTGTGATTCCTTAGGCATAGATAACTCACCCACAGTAATGTTTACGCCCTCACGTATCGTTGCTGCGTCGTTCAGTTTTTCAATATTTGGAAACATGGAAACATATATGGAGTTCAATCCAAGGATTGCCTCGCTTCTCATAGAACAACTGGTCTTGTAGTATCCCAGGCCGTTCAGTTCATTTGTCAAGCTTTCATTTGATGGTGATAACTTCTGTCAAGAAAAAGATGAAGGGAAATAAGCATGCATAATCAAGTTTTCCTCTATTTTTATTTGTTATGCCCCCTGCCATTATAATGGCTACCCTTTTGTTTAGCTATTCCTTCATTGCCGCAGAAAAAGACTTAGGTGTGCACAGAAATTTGTTAGATGTCTAGTTTCATATCAACCATTCAGGGGATGAAATCAAAACCAAATTTTCTCAAAGCTTGAGTCTCTTCACTACTTGAAGCTACTTGCTTTTCCACTCTTAAATACGTCGAAACAAAGTGAACACAAATCAGATACTTAATTTGTTCTAACGATATTGTGGGTGCGCGAGAAAGGATATAAGTTAAAACAGCAAAACACATAATAGACAGAAAAGGTTTTGAATGGATACATAGATGGATGATGGATGGATGGATTGATGGATGGATAGATGGATGGATGATGGATGGATGGATGGATGGATGGATGGATGATGGATGGATGGATGGATGGAGGATGGGTGGATGGATGGATGGGTAGAGAGATAGAGACAAAAGGAGAGGAAAGGGAGAGACTGAAGCCTGAGAGTGATTTTTCGAATGCCTTAACCAGGGATTTTTAAGCTTTCCTTTCGAATTCTGCATTTGAATTAGTGAGAAAATATTTAAATTTACATTAGGGAAAAAAAATAGGGGAATTTCATTTCTGTTTGTTCTGGATCCTGCTGCTTTGATAACGCCACCATACTGGATTCTGTAATTGTATGAAATTGTATACATTAAAAATGTATATATATATAAAGATGTTTGTAGGTCATACAAAGTTTGCCATAAATTTCGAAAATAAATAATGTGAGTTGACCTGTTTGTATATTTCTCATTTTTTTTCCCTTTGACATCCAATTTTTCCTCCAAAACGTGACCACAATACAGAAAAAGGGATGCATATTATCGCGGCACGTGGTAAAAAGAAATGTCCTGCGAACAGGACAAATCTGTCGGAAATCGCGCCGGGCGATAAAGATCCACGGCTGTTTTCGGTCGTTTTTAACTACTTTACGACTAAGATACTAAAAATTTTTTTGCTTTCACAAAACGACAATTTAACCTTTTTTAATCTGAAAAAGAGAAAAATTTTGGTGTCATAGTCGGAAAATAGTAAAAACCGGTAAAAAAAACAACTGTAATTCGAAATCACCTGGCGCGACTTCCGACTCATTTGCCTTGGGCGCAAGAAAAATATACATTCAAAAGCTGAAGTCAACCGGTTCAGGAATTAAAAAAAAAATAGGGAAAATATGGGGGAAAAAAAGATACATTTTGAGAAAATCGCAGTTGGACTCTCGTTACGTTTCTATTTCTTTACAATCTCTTAATAATGCCGTTTTGGGCATAAAACAAATGTTTCTTACCCCAGAAGTGGTCATCGCTATATCGGAAGAGATCAAAGTGTCTAAAAATAGCAAAAAGCCAGGTTTTGATAATTTGACTCCAAAACCTCATTTTCAGGATCCCTATGAGCAAAGCAAGTTCCCACTATCAAGACGTGATAGAGCACTGGTACATTTAGAATGAGCTCACTGAGACAGAAACAGAGAGAGAGAGAGGAATTTACAACGCACTTGGTGATCACCATCGACATAATGAGACCACAGGCATTTTCCTTCCGGATAGATTTTATATGACGTACATGTCACCTTAATGTCATCTTCAGTCGTAAATCGCCAGTCACAATATATCACTTGCGGTGGAACTGCAGGGAAAAAAAGAGAAAGGGCTTCGTTCTGGTAATCTTGTCTATATCAGTATCATACACACAGATTGTTCGATTTAAAAAAAAATACAACCATGGACTGTTCACATTACTGTAAGTCCACATTTCGGATTTCATTACCTCTCTTACAATACCGTAAATTATAATCAATCTTCGTGAATCTGGTCTCAAAAAGAGAACGTCTATCATGGAATAGTATATAAATTGAAAACTGCAATAATATTTTTCTTCGTGCTTACTGAAAGATAACTTTCTTGAACAAACTTTAATTTTCAACAGTGCCGAAGTTGGATTACAATATCCCATTAAAAAACAACAACAACAACAATAAAAATGTGCTCATGCTAGATCACCTGATTCACTTCACGTTTCATGTATTACTCGGAACATTATTTGAAAAATTCTTTCATTTCAGAGATATCGAATTTGCATGACACAAAACATTATTTTTTTTCTCTGTTTCACCATCTTGTCATAAATCCATCCATCCATTCATCCATCCATCCATCCATCCATCCATCCATCCATCCATCTATCCATCTATCCATCCATCCATCCATCCATCTATCCATCTATCCATCCATCCATCCATCAATTCATTTACTCATCCATTCACCCATCCATCCATCAACTCATTCATCTATCCATCATTCAATCTATCCATCTGCTCATCGATCCATTCATCTCCTTTTCCATTAATCATACAACTTATCCATCCATCCACTCATTCATCTGTCCATCCACTTATCCATCCATCCATCCATCCATTCATACATACATATATACATACATACATACATACATACATACATACATACATACATACATACATACTTACATACATAC
>JBCEWB010050086.1:0-14203 GCA_039654565.1 Peronia peronii | reverse complement strand
CCCCCCCCCCCCCCCCCCCCCCCCCCCCCCCCCCCCCCCCCCCCCCCCCCCCCCCCCCCCCCCCCCCCCCCAACTTTCTTTTGTTGTTGTTGTTTTGTGAAAACAGTTTGACATCCCTATAGAATACCTGGTCATTGTTTACAGAACTTGCCTGAGGAAGGGTTCCAATGACTAATGTGTTGAATATACCATTGAAATAACTGTTTAATTTTTGGCACATAGCTGCTTTTATCAAGCCATCAACGATTTGATGAATTCTTCCACAGTTATTTTAAAAATCTGTACATGAGGGCAAAACTCACCTTTGGTATGAATTTGTCATGAGTTTGGATTCCCATTCTTTGGAGATAATGCTTTTTTGGTTGGTTGTTAATTTACTGTTCTCTTTGGCTTTATGCCCATTTGATCTAGATTCGATTTGATCTTGTCTGTGTTTTGTGAAGTCTTTTTAATTTTGTTTACAAGATGTCGGTTTGATGTGATGGGGATTTGATGATCATTTTCTACTGTAGTTTTTACAGTTGAGGAAAACTTTTTATACTTTCAGTCACTGTTTGGTAAATTAAAAGAATCGGTGAGGGATTTACTCATCCCATCATGGCTGTCACGCTCAGAAGACAGTGGAGGACGAGGAAATGGAGAGACTCTTCAAGAAAATGTGCAGGTGAAATTTATGAAAATGTAAACAATGTATTCCATAAATTCTTATTGTAGATCAGTGTAAAAAAAACAGTGTATTTGAACTGTGTAATATTCAATACAGATTTATATTTTGACATGATGTCTGTTTAAATTTTTTGGAGGCAATTTTGTTTTTACAACTGGGCAATTCCACAAAATCGTCAACCAAGAGGGTTAAAATTAAATTCTGTTTTCGTGATAAAAATTCTTTTCTTTCTTTTCATTGATGATTAGTGCGTTCACTACAAACCATATTTTTGTGCTGAATGCATATCACATGACTGACGGTCATTTTGAAAGTTGTGTGACCAAGGAGATGGTGCGGGCACTGTTATGATAGCAAAAAATTGACACCCACACAACTGGTTAAAAAATCCTAATCGAGCGAGTCAACACTTTTCCTGCCATTGTTTTGTCAGTAAAGAACCCTTTACTTGTCACTGCTGAGTAAGAGTAGAATAATGGAGTATTTTATGAAAAAAAATCGTGACTGAACCAATAGAGATAGAACATGAAAATTGTTAGTATATGTATGTGAAACTGATAACTCATCAGTAAAAGCTGAAGCATGAACTGCAAAATGCATGCAGTGTTATGAAAATATTCAATAAAACAGCAAATTGACGACTCAATCCAAAGTTGTTAGTTCTTAATTGAGAGTTTTCAGACTTTCCTGTCCTCACAATATGGTCAAGGGCATTGCCTAGTTGTTTGTGGATGCTTCTTGGGGGGCTGTGGGGGGGGGGGGGGGGTTTTCAAGCCTTCTTCTTGCCACCTCATATCCCTCCACAGTCTGGTAAAGCACAGGGCAAAGGGGCTTGCTGCAATCAGGATAGAAGTATGACATTTGTCTCCTCTTCATGATTGCTTTGCAAACAGTACAGTCCTGGTCTGTACTTTTTTATTTGTGTACTCCACTATGAATTGTCGACCAGTCAGCCTCTCGCTTTGAGGAAAACAGCGGGGGGATTCACAGGTGATTTCTGTTTTCTTATCATGGATTTCCTGCAGAGAGCTGTAAACACCACTTGCCTGAATTGCTTTGCTCTCATTGATGAGTTGGATCTAACAGCTTTCAAACATATGAACCCATTGACTAAGGCAGTTTCCGCCATGAAGTGTAACAGTGGAAGGTACCATTTGTAAGATCTATGGGGGAAAGAGTAGTTGCCGGAAATTTGATCAAAATGATCAGTGCCACCCATCCTTTTGTTGTATGATTCAACAAAATATGGCTTTGCCCTTGTCCTGTAGCCTGTGGGCTCTCCCTTTGACCTGACCTTCCTCTCTGTTATACTTGTGTTACTTACACAGGAGATGAGGGATACCTGCTTGGTATCTTGCCAAGTGGTGTCATCTGTTGATCTAAAAGCTGGTGGGTCACCCTTTTTCATTTTCAAATTTTTCCTCTTGAGATGTGGATAATTTCATCTGTTCTCCCCAATTGTCACCAGTTCTTTTCCTCTTCAAGTCCATGAAAAGTTCTGGAGAAGTGTGCGCACTGTCACAAAACACGACATGATTTTTGTCCTCAAAATCCCCCATCAGAGCCAGAACAACTTTCGTTCCCACAAATTCGTCTGCATCAGCGTCTTTCCTTTCTTTAAAAAAATGTGTATTACTGTCTGCCAAAACAAAAAGCTTGAAGCCCCATTTTGTCGGCTTTGCAGGTAAGTACTTTTTTTTTTTTTTTTCCAATCCTGCCTTTGAAGGCGACCATTGACTCATCAATGGCTAACTCACGTCCAGGAAAATAATACTGTTGGTTAGTGGGGAAAACAATATCCATAAGTGCTTTTATTTTGAATAATAGGTCATAATCTGGATGATTTTTTCTAGATTTTCTGTTTTGCAAAAATGAAGAAAACTCATAATCAATTGAAATTTCTTTCTGCCCATAATAACCGAAAAATTTGGGGTATGTCCAATAGTGTAATAGTGTAATAATCTGTGATTGCTGCTTTTATTTTGTGGTCATTCCCATCGCAATATCTATCACACCACATTGTCCATGGGTTTCCAGGCTTTCTTTCTCGACTTGGGTCAGAGAGGACTCAGCATGTCCTAAAATGTGCCTCGGCATATTAACAGATATTGTTTCCTCAACAATAAGGACCATGGCCTTCTCAGGAAAAAAGAGCTTGAAAAAATCTATTTCTTCAAAGTTGCTCATGTCTCCTCTCACTCCTGTCTCTTGTTCATAATCCCCCAACCAATCTTCATGGCTAAGGCCATCATTTTGTGAAGCAGGCCTCCAATTCCAATCATTTCCATCATCTACTCCTCTGCGACGCCCCCTTTTTTGACGCCCCCCTCTGCCTCTGATCCTCCCAGCATCTCTCACCTGTCCATTCCCATCACCCGAATCACAGTTGTCACTGTCCTCACTCTTCGATCCAGATCTAGAGCAGAGTCCCATCAAAACTAGACCACAAAGCCACGCTAAAATTGTAACCTGAATCAGAGTCAATCCCAATAAACGTGAGATGTGCTTGCTTCTGTCATTTTGAGCCCAAAATTCAGAAGAAAATGCTTGATTTCTTACCCAAATCGATGTCCAATTGCTCTGTAGAAAATTCAGCAGAAAGGAGCAGCCACCTTTCTATGGGGAACAACTCCTGATTCACTGCTGCCGATGACAACGCAAATTTAATACAGCAATGATTAAGGCCTAGCTGCAGATTCGCATTTGTGCGAAAGTGGCATGAAAGGTACATCAGTATCGGATTCGCATTTTCGCGAAAATGATGGCAGGAAAAGTGTTAAACTACTTTTTTTTTTATCAAATGAATTGTCTTCTTTATGTTAGAGTGTACTTTTAATTCCACAGAGTGATAATTATTGTTTGTGAACCTCATTATATTATTGAGGGCAACTTTGTTGCATCAGTTACCAAAAAAATGATAAAAGTTTTCTAGCTTCTGTAAAAAATATCCATGGAAAATGATATGCCTTGCGTTCTTAGCAATTGAGTAATTCATGAAGGCAGAATACCAAGCATTTGATTTGAACTTCTCTTTCTAGACTTTGCATGGTAATTGATGCAACATATTTATTTGGTAAGTGGCGCAACATACTCAATTAATAATAAACCATTTTGTTGACTCTGTGGTAAGTTTTATCTGACTAATATTGTTTAAAATGCTCAATTACTATGCCATTTTATTTTTCATGCATGCTGTTTATTGTGTTTGTCATATTCCAGAATTCAGATGACACACTGATAGTTCTGTTTCTGAAAATTCTAATGTCAGCACCAGTAATTATTTTGCATTAGCGGCTTGTTAGTTTTTGAAGTTGAAGTTGCATCACTCTATATGACGTACATGATTGAAGAGTGACCATATTCAGATCTCTAGGTTGTCCAATATATAATACAATATTCATAATATAAGCTACCTAATGGTTATACTGACACAGCACTGTTGACCAATGGTTAGGACGACCTACGGAATTAAGTCAGCACAGTAAAGAAAAACAATGAAATAAATGGACTAGATATGAATATCAAGAAAACAAAATTATGATTGTGTCCAAAAAAATTAGGAATGAAGACAAATACAGAGATTGATGGTAAAGAACTGGAACAGGTGGAAAAAATTTATAAAATTGGGCCAGCAGACTATAGAAGATAGAAAAAGTTGAGAAGAAATAAGAACACGTATTGGAAGAGCAAAATCGTGTTTCACATCCATGAAGTCAGTGTTAATACATCTCCTTTGAGTTGAGACTGAGACTTCTGAAGTGTTATTGTATATTCAGTCTTGCTGTGTGGGTCAGAGACTTGGGATTCTAAACAAAGATCTGGAGAATAAAATAGATGCTTTTGAGATGTGGACATTCAGATGCATGGGAGAGATTAGTTGGACAGAGAGGAAGACCAACAAAAATATTTGTACTATGCTAAAAGGGAAACCTACACTACTGACAATTCAAAAAAGGAAATGACAATATTTTGGTTACATCAAATGACACAACACCATCTGTAAGGGTATCCTGGAGGGAAGATCAAGGGAAAACAAAGTGAGAGGAAGAATGTGGATGGAATAATCAAGGACTGGATGAATCTATTTTTGGAGGAATGCACCAGAAGAGTGGATGATAGGGAGAGATGGCGAGTCATTTCAAGTCGACCTCGAAAGAGATGATGCAGGATGATGAATGGTCATACCATTAAAGTATTTTCAGTTGCCCTTTCAGGAGATCTAAATCTGCTGGAGAAAAATGAAAAACATGACTATGGAGCTCGTATGCTTGAGGAGAAAAGACAACAGACGAAAGATAGAACAAAAAGCAACAGAGAATTAGGCAACTTAAATTGTCTCAATAGTCTGAAGATAAAACAAGCAAGGGGGACAATAAGAAAAGTAAACACAGAGAATTTCAGGTCAAAAGCAAAACCTCCATGACCTGTAGTCAACCACACTCTCCTATGCCTCATGTTTCATCATTTGGAAGCAAGCAGGTACTTTGAAAAATTAACAGGAGTCCTCCCAAAAAGCCAACAAAACTAGAATGTGCAGTTAAGAAACTGTCAAACACTTTTGTATCCTAATTCAAGAGAGAGAGAGAAGAAAAGAAAAGGAAGCTTCGGAAATTGACATAATTGTTCAACAATTCTATGAAAATGGTATGGTTTGTGGGCAGCTTCCAGGAAAAATGGATTTTATCAATGTGAAGGTAGATGGACAGAAACATCAATTGCAGAAAAACAATCTCCATCAACTGCAATGGAAAATAATTTTCCTGACAGTGATTCTCTGATCTCTATGGCAGTGTGTGAGCCTGCTGTTATATGGTGCAGAGCTGCCAGAGTTCTGCGGATGCGCGAAAATCGGGGTTCACGGTGATCCGCAGTTCCGTCCACGCAGTTGCCGGCATTGAAGCTGTCTGCAGTAACGTCGAAATCTTCAGTGGATTGGTAAATTTAGAGTAATTTTCTCTGCTAGCAAATATCCAATATGGAACCATAACTGGAGACCATCTGTGGTGCAGGGTTTGTGCTTGTATTGCCAGATTGGATTTATGTTGTCCTAGGAGGAAATGACTGAAATCGTAGCGCTGTGTGAAAGATCTGTTAGATTAGATCTACTCCTTTGGCATTTAAGAGAAATATGAGCTTGGCGCTAGGCCCAAAAAGATGCTCCTCCAGTCAACATGCGGAACGCATTTTGTATCTCATCTTTTGGCTTACCTGGGGATGGAAAGGAGTGGAACATTGGTGGATATTAGAAATGTCATTAGTAATTGATGCTTTGAAAAAAAAAAAAGAAAAAAAAACTGCTTTAATCAGCGCTTCTCCTGATAATTCTCTGTGGGGCAAATTCTGGTCCCTTGACAGTGTTTTGAGGCCAGTAGATCTAGATCTAGCTTTGGATCTTCTCTCTAGATTACACATCTAGACAATCTCAGTGCCGCCGGTGTCATCATTTGACAGGTTTGGTTCTTCTACATCAACTAGACTTATACTAAAACTAGTCACTACTCTACTAGACTACATTTGAGATCTGGGTCAAGCCTAGTTCTATTGTATTGAGTTCACTTGTCAGTCAGTATTATTCGCCATTAACATTAGTATTGATCAGAATTTTTTTTGTATTGTTTTTGGTGTGTCAAAACATTCAGTTTTCTTTGGTATGTGATTAGGTCTTTGTGGGGTGAAAATAAGAGTTGTATTATTTCGTATGTTAGCCGACAAGTTCAGGGGTTGGCTCAGTTTTGCACTGACAGCCCCGATGGTGCTATTTGGGAGACTGTAAAATCTGCAAACAAGTAGCAGAGTGTTAATCTTAATTGTAAATCTTTAGTTGATTACATTAGGACACATAGTAATATGATTTAGCATAATTTTCTCTGCAAATGTGAAAATTATTACCAAATTTGAAGAGTGTTGCATCAGCTACCAACATGTGTTGTGTCAGCTATTGCTAATTGTTTGATCTAAAATACCATTAATACACAGTTTTGAAATTTTATGCCCCTATGTTTGTTTTCTATGACATGTTTCAAAAATGTGGAAAAAGAATTAGAATAAAAAATCTCCTTAATTCACAGAGATTTGAGTGTGAAATTTGTGTGATCTCATTTTTCATTTTGTCCGTATTGCGTCAGTTACCAATCTTATCAGCCAGCTACCATGTAACTACCCGATGAATATGAAAATCTTAGTATTGTATATTGTGTTTGAAGGCAATGGTGTTGAAAGTCACGACACACAACTTCAAGCTTGTCCCTTCTAAGATAACTATACAACTTAAATTTACGTCTCTGATTGTTGCGTCAGTTACCCGTGGAATTGCCCATCTTGCCTTTTTTTTTTTCCCTGAAATATTTTTGTCACAGTATCATTTAATGTCATTAGGTGTAATTAGAAATTAGATTTCTCCAATTATTTTGGTAAATCTTTCAAATATTCAGCAAGAAAAGCAATCTGTTTTAAAGCATAAAATTGTTTTCAAATCTTTAAAAAGCATCTATCGCTCTGTCGTGGATAATTTTATTAATGTTCATCTAAAGTGAAATTCCTTATCATACATCTGGAGCTGTGTTTATTTGTAACAATAACATTCATGAATTGAAGATGAACTTAATCTATAATCTTAATAGATGGTAAAGATTTTATTCCCATTGATCCTATGTCTCAGTAAACAATATGAAAAAAAAAATGTATCAGAGTTTGCTGTTTTGTAACTTCTTTTTTGTGTGTGTGTAAATTTTGTGCAGGGTCCTTCTGTATCAGCAAACAGTAGCTCAGGCCATGGGTTTGGACTTGTACCATCAAGTCTGCAATATAAGCCAGGTGATGGAATAACTCCAGCAGAACAATCGACTCACTTTGTTCACCAGGCTCATGAACGACAAGAGAGGAATTTGCTACCCGGCTCCTCAGAACAAGGGCAACCAAATTTACAAGGTAATAATGATTTGATGTTTCTTTGAAGAGTGAGAACAATATGGGGTTGGATTCTAAAATAGTTTGTTGAAAATGTTGAAATTGCATGTATTTGCTTTATATTTATTTTTGGAGGCTAAATGAGGAATATGTGCTTGGTCTTAATCCTGTGTAACTTATGGGTTATATATTAAATTCACTGAAGACACTCTCTGCACATTATGCATTTAAATGCACACAGACGTTCAAGAGTTCACTGTGCTTATCTACATTCCATTACTTCTACTTGAAATGCCTTGATTTTTTTCTGCATTGATTTGTTTCATTCTTTGGCCCAAATGTTGGCAAACTACCATTGGCAACTTTTTTGCGATGTCGTGAATAAAGAGAAATTTATCATGAATAACTTAAATACTGGTCTTGCAATGCCAGTGATGTTTAGTGATATATTTTTATATGTTTTTTAGACAGTGATACTGAGAATGTAGATAAGAACTATATAAAATGTCATACAGCCGATTCCAGTCAAATCAAACTCGGATTATTTGAATTTCTAATAATTTGAATAAAAATGGACCAAGTGCTTTTTTTTTTTCCTCCTCTTTGCACCCATTAAATCCCTCACATAACAAGAGGCCATTATTGCTAATATCCTTGTAACTTGAACCAGTCAGCACCGCCATAAAGGTGAAAATCAGCTATTGTCCTCTCCACATTGCTTCCACCAATGCGGATGCCGGTGTTTGAAAACAAAGACGGCGCTGCGTATTGGACGAGAGTGATCAGGCAATAATTTTACATGTATTGAATGTGCCCCATACCAGCCACGTTGTAAGTAGGCCTTATATATATAGCAGAGGTTGGGGGGAGGGAGATGAACAGCATATGAAAACTAGCGCTATCAAGCGATCAATTGACAATCAAGCATCCCGGCAGAGCCTATAGTACAGGTATACATTTGGTGTAGGCAACACTGTGATATGATATTGCGCCTGTGTCATGGTCACTGTGTTGGTTCTAGCACTGTGGTGATATAGGCCAGATTCTACACTGTGCTCATGTTTTTGCTTGTGGTTAACTCACATTATATAAACATCCTCACAATGTGATGGCTTCCTCAAACCCTTTTTCTGGGTTGCCAAACTTCCCAGAAAAACGGGAATTTTCCTGGAATTCAAGCGAAATCCCGGGCACCCGGAAATGTGCTTAACTCTAGAGCTGTGACGCAGCCTAAGGGTTACAACGCCCTGCGGCATGCCTTTGCTGGGCTTGCCAATCTGGATCTCGGCGCTAGTACTTAGCCTCAGGGTGTTTGTTCTGAGTATAGAGACTCCACCTTGGCTTTGGAGTGACACAATGCAGGCCCAGATTTACCACCTTGTTGACCAGTGTCTTTTTCTAATCCCTCCCCTAACTCCACCCTTTCTTCACATGTAATAATATTTGCAATGACCCGATGGTAGGGGAAGGGATTGTATTTACAAAGACATGTCAATTTCATATAGGTGCCAATTTTATCACTCCTCGTCTCACAGACCATTCCCATTACAGCTTTGCTCATAACCTGATGTAGGTGCAGGTTTGCCAACCCTCCCAGAAAAACCGGAATTTTCCCGGATTTCAAATGAAATCCCGGGCACCCAGAAAAGTGCTTAAAATACTAGGTTTCTTATAAATTAAATGATAATAGTAATGAAGAAAAGCACTGAATTAGCAAAAGTATGAACTTTTTTTTTGCTTAGTGATGGCTGTGACATCCGGAACGTAGCCTAGATCTATGTTTTTTTATCGTGCCGTTACGTTCACTATCACGATCAGAGTTTTGCAGTACTCTTGCCGAGATTATGCACGCGACGGGATTTCTAAGCCAGAACAATGAGCGTTTGTGCAATGTTACGGCTGGTGACCTCATTTCGTTGAGTGGCTAGCGATGTCTTGTCTTAGACTAGAATCTAGATCTATCTGTCTAGTGCCGTGAGCGTTCACTGAGCTTGTGGTAGACTATTACCCAGCCCCCTCTCTAGATTTTCTCGCTATATGGTGAAAAACGGGGGAGGGGGAATTTTATGCAGTCTTAGCCTATGTAATCAGCCCAGTGTCTATCGGGCTTGTAGGTTCCCGACTTCAAAGGACGAAAGGGGGTACGGTACAGAAATGTGGAAGAAACAAAGATAATGGTTAATGTTATGCTGTATCCTAGATTCACCATAAATTCCACTCTGGTTTTCCCGTCATACTTTCACTATCATATTTTATATTGACACCACACATGATAGATTCCGACCAAATTATTCTGTGGTCTTTACTTTTATCACACTATCAAACAGACCAAGGAATTAATTGTAAATAGTGACTGAATTTTTCTGTACATATTTGTTGGATTTTACTTTATTTAGAAATGCTTTGAATTTGAAAATATGTGTAAATAACTGATTGTACATAAATTCTTTGAATGGAAACTGCAAAACAAGTTTAGGCATCAGATTCTTCTTATTATGTAAAATCCCTGTTTTGGGTTGAAAATCCCTGTTTTTTTTTTCAAGAGAAATCCCTGGTTCGGCTGTGTTGGGGTTGGCAGCCCTGTAGCTGCTTGGACGAAACCACTTCACATAGTGGTGTATTTACGTTTGTTATAGAATCTCAGTGTAAACTTCAGGCTATCATCCCTGTGATCACGTGGACTTAGATTATTCTTATTAGATCAGACCAGCTGACGTTGATGGGGCAGCAGTGACTACAAAGAAATATATGCAAGTGATGTAATGATGGCACAGAGTGAGAGCACAAGAGAGCTATCTGGTATATAAACTAATAGATACGTAGGCTACTTTAGTTTTCATTCATAGCAATTATAGCTCACTTTACTCTCGACAGCTTGATCGCTGGTCAGTGCAAAACTTGTTGAGTGGGTCAAGTGGTCAGGGGAGTCTGCGCTATTATTCAATATGGTATAAACAAAGAGACTACATATATTTGATACTCTCTCGCCTCATAATACAGTTTCTTTTGATTGTAGTTTCGGACCACTTGAGAGGACATGAGTGGGCCATGTGGCCTTTGATTTCTGTTCTTCTCTTCAGTTCAAGAGGATTTCATCTTTGGGCATGGAATTTCTCACTGTTCTATTAGGTAAAATTTCCTTTACTTTGTGAAGGAATGTCTGTTGAGCTGCGAATACTTGTTATGGCGATAATTTGACAGAACAAACCCCAAGTTTAAGTGACATGGTGAGAAATATCACAGCGTAACGAGGAGCCCCCATGAATAAACATGGGCGTCGCATGCAGGGATTTGCTTTATCTGTCGTATATATATGTGGTTCGCAGTTCTCGGGTTAAAATCCCGGGTTTCTCATAAATTAAATAATAATAAATAACAAAGAAAAACACTGAATTAGCAAAACTGCAAACTTTTTTGGCTGTGTCAAGAGTGTGACATCCAGAACGTAGCCTAGATCCACATTTTTGATGGGGCTGTTACTTTCACTATCACAATCATGTGGAGTTTTGTAGTACTCTTGCCGAGGTTATGCACAGGATGCGATTCCCAAGTGAGAACAATAGGCGTTTGAGTAATGTTATGGCCAGTTACTCCATTTCGATGGTCAGTGTCACTTCGAGTGTCTCGCCCGTGTATCAAGTCTAGATCTAGAGCTACCTATTTAGTACTGTGAGCATTGACTGGGCTTCTGGTATAACCCAGCCCCCTCTCGAGAAAAAGGGGGGGGGGGGGTTATGTCAGTCTTAGCCTATGTAACTGGCCCAGTGTCTTCCGGGCTAATAGGTTCCGGACCTAGGTCGAAAGCCGACCGGCCGTCTACAGAACCTTATGATGTGCGACAAGTTCGATGTCACACAGAGACGAGAATTAGCAGTAGCACAGATTGCTCATCTCCCACCCAACCCTGCTCAACTTAACATTACATCAAAACCATACGTCAGGGCTGTCATAGTTCCACGGATTCATGGTTCCGTCCTCGCGATTTGCCATCGTTGACGCTGTCAGCGGTAACGTCGAAATCATTGGTGAACTGGAAAATTGGGAGTAATTTTGTTTGCTATCAAATATCCAATATGGAACCGTAACCGGAGACTGATTTGCAGTGCAGGTTTTGTGCATGTATTGCCAAATTGAATATATGCCTTGCTGCCGACAGACAACTGGTACAAGCGGAAGATGCAAGAATAAGGAGGATTTATGCTGGCCCAGGCGGAAATGACTATGAAGTCACAGCGCTATATGATTTTAGATTAGATCTACTCCTTTGGTTTTAGAGAAAAGTAAGTCGGGCAGCTAGGCGCAAAAAGATCCCCTTCTAGTCCACACCCGGGAGTGCGTTTTGTATCTCACCTTGAAGCCTACATAACGGATTAAATGGAAGATTGGTGGATATTAGAAATATTGTTAGTAATTACAGTTAAGAGTGTTTTGAAAAAAAGAAGAAAAAACTTGTTTTGCAGAACACTTCTCCTTATTATTCTTATGGAGCAAGTTCTGATCCTTTACTTTGACAGCATTTGAAGACAATAGCTCTGGATTTAGATCTAGATATAACTTTGGATCTTCTTTCTAGATGAAACATATAGACAATCTCAGTACCGCCGGTGTCATCGATGGAACGGTTTTGGTGTTTCTACATTGACTAGAATTATACTATTGCTAGTTTCTATTCTGTTAGACTACACTTGAGATCTGGATCTGATCTGGTTGTACTGTATTAATGCACTGTCCATCAGTATTATTCATCATTGATATGAGTATTGATTAGAATTTCTTGTATAAATGTATTGTTCTTCGTGTGACAAAACCTTGTTTGCTTTTGTATGCGATTAGGTCTTTGTGGGGTGAAATGAGAGTCATATTTAATATTTCGTATGTTGGCCAAGTTCAGGGGTTGGCTCAATTTTGCACTGACAGCCCTGATACATTTTGAAGAAATATTATATTCCAATAGGGCAGGGGAGAGGAGAAGGTACAGAAACGTGGAAGGAACAAAGATAATGGTTAATGTTCTGCTGTATCCTAGATTGCTATAATTATTTATCCCAATCATGCCAGATTTCACCATAAATTCCACTCTTGTTTTCACATCGTACTTTCATTATGTCGTATTTTATATTGATACCATACATGATAGATCCAGACCAGATTATTCTGTAGTGTTCACTTTTATCAAACTTTCAAATTGACCAAGGAATTAACCTCTTCACTGCCAAACAAAATAACCCAATACTGCCAGAGGTAAATATCAGATCATTTTAGATGTCTTCGCTTAAAAACCCATAACTCTCTTATTTACAAAGGCATTGCTTTGCCATTTCATAGCATTGTACAAAAATAGTCTTCCATATAATTTTTAAAAAAAAAAAAACATTTTTGGTGACAAAAATTTTTTATGATTTTTTAAATGACTTTTTCTATAAGAAATTATGATTTTTAGATGTATTACAATGCACACGTCAACTTTATAGATCTAGCACATATTACGAGTAACATTCCACCAAACAATGCACATTCATGACTAGTTGTTAACTGAAAATAGACTAATGCACTGAACTAACTTGTCTTTATTGCTTCGAGGAAATATTTTTTGTGGATATGCAGTGTAGCATTCTTGAAATACAGAGCAAAGTTTTCTGTTGGTCTGCCCCATTCATTTCTTTCACTGGATTCTGATCTAGATCTAGACTTTGATCTAGTTACTCTTTGAGTCTCAGATTCAGAATCAGATGCATAATCCTGCTCACTTTCATAATCACTCTCACTATCATTTTGCATCTGCTTGACTGCATCTCTCATGTGACGTTCGAAAAGGGCTGTTTCCCCTTCACCCCCATTGTCATATTCATTAAAAAAGTCTACAGAATCTCAAATGACGTGCTCTCATCATCGTCGCTATAAGAGTCACAGACCTGCCTACCATCCCACCCTACGCGGGATATCCCGCATTTCGACTCAGTTTCCCGCTGTCCCGCGCCGTGAATAAAAATTCCCGCATTCGGACGAATTTGGATATTGTATACTAGTTTTTCTGCATTTCATGCTTTGGCATCATTCTGAATACGGCCGGAGTACAGTTTTCAATCACAGTCCAACAAGGAAACTGCATTCTCCCGTTTGTTGCTATGGGCAGTGGTCCTGCCAGTCGCCGTTGCCAAGGCCTGTGTCTGTAGGCCAACAGCACATGATGTAGCCTGGGGCTGTATTTATAATCGTGCCGTAAGTGGCCTGAGTTACGAGTGCTCCTAACACTAGTTCTCACGTAGTTACGACAGGCCCTTTCCGTGCTACTTACAATCACCAACTTAGACCACTACTAGCTACACTTGTCAGAAGGGGTGTTTGGGCACGAAAAGGACAGCAAAATGCAAAGGCGCATGTAAGGTTATGCAATAGATGCTGCGTGCGCGCTGCGAGCCACACGCGATGGACCGAATCGGTCAAGGCGCCTGCTATGGGAGCCCGCTGGATTCTAGAAGAAGCGCACATACAATAAACACACATACAAGGTAGGTAGGGAATTTAGGATAACAACTCTTGGTTATGAGTGACTGACAATACATTTAAAGCCCCTTGAAAATAGATGCCTTCCAAATTATAATAGTAGTATCAATTATTAAATTAGGAGGG
>JBCEWB010050065.1:0-14205 GCA_039654565.1 Peronia peronii | reverse complement strand
TTATATCCAGAGTATATTTTTCGGTCATTGTGAAAGCTTAATTTCCTGTGCTTTTTCCTTTTCTTTTTCTTTTTGTTGTTTATTCATTTTGGTGAATAAAAGTCATTTCTTTTCAAGAGTGTCTTCTTTAAACAACAACGATGACGACAATAAAATTCTAAGAATTGCCCTACTCTCTCTGAACGAATTTTCTTTTCCCCGTAATTTACAGTGTGTTTTCATATTAACCAGTTCCCAGATCTTATCCTGTAGCTACGTTTAGGTCTACTGTTACACGGAAATAATTCCACCCAGCCATCTAAAAGTGACTATGAAACGTGAATTAGCCATTAGTTGCTCGAAAGAAGACGATACAACGGATATTCCCAAATGTGGCTGAGTATGAAGAGGCTACGTGCACGGCTTTATAGATCAGATTTTTTAAATAAAAAAATCTATCTGCATTACTCATCTTCTCATTCGAGGGTAAGAGAAAGATATTTGTTTAACCCTATACACACAAAAAGCTTATCATAATGATATCAATGCCATTCACCCAAATGTGAACTTATCTACAAACACAGCAAGATCTTAGCGTTAAAGGAGCGAGAGAAATTCATTTTCCGTGTGTGCGTATAGTCTTTTAGTATAGAAAAGTATAGCATAGTATATTAATAAATTATTATTTTAAACATAAGCTTATAAAACATATATTATATATGTAACAATATTCTATTAATTTTATTGAAAAAAAAAACAACTTCATACTGTTTAAAATGTAAACCAATAATAACCCATTTTTCCACAATAATGGAATGTCTCATATTATTGCAACAAAATGTTACACTGGGTTAAATTCAGCTTACGTTCAAATGGCATAAAAGCCTATGGCGTGCTGCTCAATGAGACATCGAGATAACCACCAGGAAGGAGGTTGAAAGACCAAATAAACCAACCAATCAATGAGACACAAACTGTTATAATTATTGGGCATGAACTTAAACTCCAGAAGGAGTTGGTAGAAACGTTTTCTGTCTTGCTCAGGACTTATCGCAAAGCCTAAATGTCGTATAATGCAGCTTTTATGAGGACAGTGTCTATTACTGTGCTTATATGAAAACAAAACAAACTAAAAGAAAACAAGTTTTACAAAAATATATATACTATGAGTAAAACAGATGACCGAAGAACTAAATCATTAAATCAGTAAATAAATGAATAAATTTAATAAACATAAGTTTACTAAACTTAATAAATATAAATAACTTTAAAAAGTGAAACAATAACAACAAACAAACAAATAAGTAAAAAAAAATACATAAATAGACAAAATACAAAATGAGTCAAACAATGGCTGTTCGAGAATAAAGTTAATGTTTTGCTTTGTTTTCCGTTTGAGGAAAGGCATAAAGCTTATATTTATTGCGGTACTCCTCGAATAGCAAGCATAATATGTATAGAAGAATAGGGAAATTGAGTCGCTGTCTCATTTTCTACATTATGCAGACCGTCTATAGGGTGCTCTGATTAATCAGCTAGACCAGTCTTTCTCAAGAACTCAATGCCAGGTAGATAAACCCAGGACGTGGGTGAATCAATAGTTTCAGGCCATTTAAAGCTCATCTGCTTCAGACAACCTTCACAAATGAGAGATCGCTCATTCTCGTTATCAGAAATTTGACCACTCTTGTTGCTTGACTACCGAGAAGAAACCCACGCTGAGGCTTACAAAAACAATATGTTGGATTGTTTGTTTGTTTGTGTTGGGATTTAACGGCACATCAGCACGATCACGGCTATATCATTGTGCCAAAGACAGTAGGATACGTATACACGTCAAGAAGGAGAGAGGATCTAGGAAAGAGAGCGGGACAGAAGACACGAGCAAGGAGAAACAGAAGAGATGTCACCCGTGGAAAGTCGAGGTTGGCATTCCATGGGAGACACCCTACCGATGGCGGGCTTTCACCACCTGCAGGTGGAGCAAAGAACCTACTTGTACCACTGCGGGCCCCCGTTGGAGACAACAGCTGTGAAGACTGTCAAGACATTACAATTATCTCTTCTAGTAAATATCTACGATTTCCTTATCTTTGAGTGTTTTAATAGTTCAAGTGATATGTAGGCATATCGTATGAAAAAATGCCACATTCAGCTATAAAGCACTACAATGGAAACAATTCATTGCCAATAAATTTCACCATTTGATCCCAGTCTGGTGAGTCGATCTGCATGTGGTATGATGGTGTGAATATGTGTGTGATTTTGGTATGTCTGTGTGAAAAACAATGTTATTGGGTGTGAAAAGGACAAAATCAAACATGAAATGCCCATTCACTACTTTAATCAATGATCAGGCCTAATATAGGAACTTCGTCTAGTTCGGATTATGAATATGAAAATGTTGAAGTGAAATTTGGATATAGATAACAACACTGGCGAAAAAAATCAATAGAAAAACAGACAAGGAATCGATCTTGGACAGTTAAAAATATATTTGGTAACTGAATAAAATTATGTCCAGCCATCCATTTTCATTTACGTTTCTCAAATTATATAATACAACATACAGTGCTCAAAAGTTCATAGGGCAATTTGCAAATGGAGAAATATAATAGCAGAATGATGACCTAGAACACGGATATTATGAGTACATAAATCATGAGTATGTAGACTAAAACTAAGTAATTTGTAAGAAAAAAAAGGATGGGGGGGGGGGGGGACATATTCATTTCATGCTTCAGCCATCCACAACGACTTTTGCCCAGTTTCATCTCTTGTTCTATCAGTGTTTCAAACCGAAGGGTACAGAATTATTCATATAAGCTTATAAAAATGATGTGGTGAAATTTAAAAAATTATCCAATATTTTTTTCCGTAAAAGAACTGGTATAACTGTGCACTTCAGTCATTCAAGAATAGCAGTACCAGTTTATCTGTTTTTGTTTTTTTTTTTTCCTTTAGCTTGTAAAAAAAAAAAACAAATCAACAACAAAAACAAAACAAAACAAAAGATTTTACAGCTAACAGTTCATATAAAAGGAAAACAAATATCGACATGTCATTAAAATCCATATTATACATTAAAATATTACACACGTTAGACCTATACCCATGTGATGTCTAATGATTAATGCTTTTCTCTTTCTCCCCCTCTCATCATCTCTTTTCATGCCCTCTGTTTCCTTTCTCTTCTTTTGCCTGTGTCGATTGTCACATTGCTCCCTCCCCTCTTCCTCCCGTCTTTTTCTGTAACACTTTCCATTCTCTGGTGTCTCTCTCGTTTTCACATGTCTGACAGGGCTTTAGCAGATACAGTCACATCAGCAGATAACAGTTCTAACCTGTGAACATAATGCGGATCATCCCACCCGTCGATCACATAAGCACAAGAAAATCCCACGTCATACAGTATGACGTCTCTGTGATATAAAGTAATCTATAGTCGTACAGTTCATAACAGCCAAACTTTTCATGAAAATAAGTCATGCTCTGAAAGCCACCCAGCCCTCTTTTCCCGCTCCAACACAGGACTCGACAAACCATAGCAACGACGGACAATAACAGGTCCCCTGCAATCAATGCCGCTGAAAATGTGGACCCTGTCCTCTGTGAAACCTTTCATGTCTTGGATTGTTTGCATGCCACAGTGCATGATTAGTATTGTAGTACATAGTAAGTGGCGATGTTATATTCTGGAAATGCTTGTAGCTCACCTGTCCTGGGTGAGCGCCCAAGAGACCAGGGAGATTGCGCTGGGCAAGTTTCGAGCTGTGGGCGGAGGGCTGTGACTGAAGGTGGCCAGACGTATGCCGTCCTGGGGCCACGTTGGCATGAGCTAACTTACTTCCTGCTCGGCTGACAGATGTAGGTTCTCCAAGAGAAGAGCTCGAATATGATGCATTAGAAGACGGTTGAATAACCGACTGCCTTTTTTGTCTGGATGAGGATAAGCTACTATCTGCGAACTGTTTTACTGGTGGCCTTCGAGCACCTAACTCAGGATCTTGTGATGAACGGGTTTTCACAGGATGGCGTGTTTGTAGGTACCCTGAATTTGAGGACAATGATACTTTGTCAGATACGAACTGCTGTCTGTCTATGGGACGATCTTGACTTGTTATTTGCTGTTTCTCATTGTTACACATCGCAAATAACTCGCTCAAGGCAGGTGGCAGTTGCCTCTGGAACTTAGCATGACTTTGAGGTTCGCTTGTATCATATCTACAGAATTGATCCTGATTTTCAGGCGCAGGTGTTCTGGCATATACTTCACTTATAAGTTTGTCCTGCCCTCTGTTGTTTGACACAGGCTGTCCTGAATTCTGGACAAGAGCAAGGAAATTTGGAGGTGCACTCATGCAATGATTCTGTGGTGGATTGCATAGGTAATTAATTTGTTCCTGTACATGATTCATAGCTTGAGCCAAATAGTTCACATTGCTCATAAATGCCAACTCTTGTTCATTATTAATATGAACATTCCCCCCGCCAGTAGTCAGAGCCTGGTGTGCTCTTTCTTGTCTTTGAGCTATGTCAAGGAGCAATAGGTTATACCACTCATGCGGATTCTGGTGGAGACGGTCTTCAATATCCTTGGAGCTGTGTCTCATGCCTCCTTTTGGAATAACATTTTCATCAGATGGAACCATTCTCGCTGCCGGACCTGTGGTGTACTTCTGTAAATAATCACTGCAGGAATATGGTGTAGCTGTTGGAGCTCTGTTATAACATGTATTAACTTCTGGTGGCCATAAGATCAGCTTCTCATCTCCTAAAACATCATACTTAGGTGACCATATACTGTAGTTGTGAGACCATATCCCAGTGTGCTGCTTCTGTATGTTGCTGACGATGGTATTATCCCACATACAGCATTCTCTCCTCCCAAAAGTCGTGTTGAAGGGTCGGAAAATAAATGAGGGGTGTAAATTGGGATGCTGTGGGATCCATGAATATGGATTAAAGTAGGGAGTTCTGCTTGGATAGACATCATCTTGAGTCGTTACATTGTTCATTAATTCCCGATCAGTAGTGATCTCGTTAACAGTCGGAGAGGGAGGACTGGACATTTCTTGACACTCATTATATATACTGTTCAATAAATGCAAGTTGTCATTTGTGTGACATGACTTTTCATTGACACATTGACACTCTTGGACTTCTGGATTACTGTCCTTCTGCAGATTTCTTTCGGTTGCTTCCGTGTTCGTTTGTGCCTTCAAATCTTGATGATTATCAGAAACATCATATACAGGACAATACTCAGGTGTGCAAAGACCAGGACTGTTTATTTCTTCTGATGAATTATCGGAACTGCCAGAGCCGCATGAGTTCCGCCAAACTGATGGCGACCGAGAACCAAGCTCCAGATGATTAAAGCTGTACGAGGCCTCACTATTTTGCCGGAATTGCTCTTCAGATATGTGGAAGTCTTTCGTACCATCATAAGTTGGTCCTTCGAACATTACTTTTTGTTCGTATTTTTTCATCAGGTCCTGAGATGACAGATAGGTCTCAGTTACGAGATGTTTAAAATGTTGATCTAGTGCCATACGCATGGAAACTGTAGAGTCCCTGAAAGTTGCTGTCTCTTCTTGATAGCTGGTTGACTCTGTGCCATCTTGATGATCAGAGAGAGTTTTCTCTACTACAGATACACTTTTGCACACATCGTCATTTGCAATTAACGATAGTTCTTCCAGGAGAGCTGAATTTAGGTTTTCCTCATCAGCCGACAGACTGCTGTACATCATTTTGATAAGAGTTTCGCCCTTCCCTGTGTTCTCAAAATTTTGACCATCGTTTTGTGTCGCATTCAAAGATTCTGATAGTCTTTTAAATCTGTCATCGACAGAAAGTCCTGATTCATTTTTAAACATATTGTTGCCGATGTTCTGTTTTCTTTCATAACAGTCATCCCGTCTTGAGTTCAAATTCTCAGACTGACTGAACACTTTGTCCTGCAAGGCGTCTAATCCAATATTTTCCACAGATTTTGTTGGTTTGATCTGAGAAGAGGAGATATGTATGCTATCGTGGGACTTTAAGGAAAAGTCAATATCTTTTATCTCAAATTCAGCCAATTTGGTGCGATGAGAGAAGGAGACACAGTCCGGGGAACTGCTCTTAGCTTGCATCAGTGATTCCATATTTGATTCATGGTCTAACTGTCTGATACTTTGTTTTGACGTGGAAATGAAGAAATTATCTACTTTACCCTCAGAAATGTTTGTTTCACAAGGCAATTCCGTCACAGAGCTCGCCCGGACAAGGATCTTTATTTTGCCTGTTGGAGATCCCAACAGTCTTGAGTTCGGGGGCATTTTGATGTTAGTCATTAAAGCACTGGGTGGCTCCGTGTTGCTCAGTTTATTTTTCTCGTCTTGATCTTTCATGCAAGTGGTAGCTATTAATTCTGTATCCGATTTTGTAGTCCTTTTAGATGTCTCTCGAGATTTTTCCTGGATATCCGACTCACTTTGAGTTGTGGATGCATATATTTTGGAGCCGTTATCATCCTCTTGCTTAGAAATTTCTTGCCGTAATCTTAGATTGGACGAATGACCTACATCTTCAGCAGATGCCGCTGTATCTTCTTGAGCAGTCAATTTTGATGCCGTATAAACAGGCCCTATAATATTCTCTGTAGAGATTGACCTTTCCAACAGTTTCGTTTTCCCCGAATCGTCATTTGACTTTGAAAAATCAGCTTGTTCTGTTTTGCTCTGATCTTGACTCGTCGCAGAGATAGTGCATATTTCTGTGACCCGTTCTGCATTAGTCTCTTCCTCACCTCTATAACATGTTTCTGTGGATTTTTCCTGATAATTCTTCTCATTGTGAGCTGTGGGCGCATATGCTTTGTCATACTCTTGCTCCTTAATCTCCTGATCTGAGATTGACATAGGTGGGTAGTCTACGTTGTCAGTAACTGTCGCTGTTTCTCTCTGTTCGGCCAGTTCTGATATTGGATTCTCTGGCTCAGGAATGTTTCCTCTAGCTATGGACGCTAACTGCACGATAGGATCTCCTATGTTATTATGACTTTCTGAAACACCTAACAGCTGTGTGTCGTTCAGTTCACTTAATTCCTGTTGAATGCTCTCAGACACCTCCATGGTATGTTTTGCAATCGACTCTTCCTTACTTTCGGACTCCTCTTGAGATTTTCCTGATCTATTCGACTCCGCCCAGTTTTCCACTGCAACTTCCTGAGAACTGGCATCACTCATTTCCTCTGATACGTGTTCTAACAGCAGATTCTCTGTAACATGATTACCAGTGTCTGATGTATACAAGGGCTCGGAGCAAGGATTTGCCCGGGGATGAGCTTGGTTGTCGGGAGATTTCGCTTTCAGTTCACAATGTAATTCGTTGTGTCTGTCATTTGACAATACATTGTCTTGTTCTAGTTTAAAGTCATCTAGTATAATGTCATCATCTGTTCCAAGCACAGACGTATCTGCACAAGTAATAGGACTTGTAGCTGTTTCGGTCGCTGGATCCCGTATTATGACAGTTTCACAATTATTGTCTTTATTGGTCAAATCAGCATTTTCTAAAGGACATTCTTCTTCTTCTTCTTCAAAACTTCCAAATATTTCAGCAATGAGCTTGTCCGCCCTTTCTTTTTTACTCAAAGTGGGCGTTGCATCATGCTTCAGTTTCGGATCTATGTGATCTTTTGAACCAGGTTTTGATTTTTTACCTTTACCTTTAGTCACTTTCTTACTTTTTTTCTTGGCCTGATCATTGGACTGCTTCACTTGCTTTGATTTGTTCTTTTTCTTTTTCGAGTTTTTGGCTCCAGTTCCAGAATTTATGTCCGCAGTCTGACCTTTATCTGTAACTGTCAGAAGCACAGGATGATCCACATCCACTGCTATAGGAACTGCATCATTACATTCCATTCTGTCAAGCTTAAGCTCTGAGATCGTGCGATTTAAAATGCCATCAGCTGTTGCTGTGTCACATGGAAAAGACTCGGTCTCCTTTATGTTGTCTTGCCGGGTGTCATCCACACCCTGAGATTCTTTGAGAGCAGCTGCTACAAATTCGTCAAAGAATTCCAGTGGAAGAACTGATTCTTCCCCAAACATTTCTCTCATGAAAGTTGTCACGTGAAGAGATGTTTTCCTCATTTTAGCTACAATCGTTGGGAAGGAAGGCGTTGACCACAGAGATGCATATTTACTTTCAGATATCAAATCCTCCAAATGTGCTTCATTTTTCTTTTTTCCAGAGCAGGAAACAGAGAATGATGACATCTCCTCAGACATAGGATCATCAATTGCATTTTCCAGATCCACTTGAGTTACGATAATTGTTCTGTCTTGTTCTGAATCAGTCTCCGCTGTACCTATGCCACTCTCTGCTTTTATCTCTTCTTTATCACTCTTCCCACTGATGTTTACAGCATCATCAGAACCAGTGACACATAGTGTGTTTTTATGCTGAACGTTTCTATTTTCTTGACGAGCTAACAATGGAATTTCTGCCGGACTAACGGTCTCGTCCAATGTTTTTACAGTCTCAGTACCTTCTTGAACTGCGTTACATTTGTTTAATGTTATAGTTGTGTCTTTCTTAAATTGCTTGAGAAATCTATCTGCTATTTTCTGTCTTTTCCTGATACCAGCTTTAGTGCTTGAACTTGAGTCTTCTTCTTGTGAAATGTCCTCGGAAACTGATGCTGTATTTGAGATGTGGCAATAGTTTTCACCTATTGAGGTCGAATTGTCAAGACCTGAATTACAACAGGTATTTTGTTGATCCTGTTTGGTTTCATTGTGAGCCTTAATGCTGTTTCGATTACTCGTGCTTTCAAGTTCAAAATTGTGAGGCCCGTTGCCATGTGTACGCGTATTGCTGCCGGACTCAGTAAAGGATTTGCCCAAAGAATCTTTGTCATCCTCGTCAGAAACATCCTTTATATTCTCTGTATTATCACCACTGAATAATGAAACCACAGGCTGAACAACCGAGCTCGTACTTTGTTGTTCCTCAGTTGCAGCTTGTGTACAAGTTAAATCAGCTCCGCTGTTATTTTTGCCGTTAAGCACTTTCACAGTAGCAAGAGAAGTGTTCACTACTGAAGATGTTACATATGCCCTCATGAAATCAGAGGCCGCTTGCACCTCTTGCGAATCCTCACCTAAGAATGCTTTACATGCTGCGCATTGCCTGCAGTGACCTAGTAATATCTTGAAGGCACTGTCGTGAGGTTTTTCATCCGCTTGGAAGCCAGCTTTTAAATGGGTAACAAGACTGTCCATTGTCACCTCTTGGGCAATTTCAGGGAGACATCGCGGCGTTGAATTCACTATATTATTCTCAAGTTCCTCATTTTCATGTTCGCGTGTTAGTGACAGGCTGTTGTCGGCTCTGGCAGACTCATCCTGAATAGTATGTTCTTCATCCGTCCTATCTCCTAATTCATTACAAATGGACTGGTTCTCTGATGTAGTAGAACTATCGGTAGAATTGGCTGTCAATTTGTCCTGCGTTTCTTTCTCAGACAAACGAGGCAGGGAAGTTGTACATGGCATCCCTTTCTTCTCTTGGCATCTAATCAGGGCTGATGGTGAATAGTCTTCGAGACCGGACGTCACTGATTGTGCCAGTGGTGATCTATATTCGATCAATCTTGTTATAAGCTTATTCAGGTAGTTAGCAAAACGTACAGCCGAGTCCCATGAAGTCACGTGGCATTGACTTTTTCCCAGAATTTTGGAGGTCAATTTGGATAGTTTAAAATGGTCAGAAGGTGTGCTCGGAGACTTTATATTTCGGCGCTTTCCTTTTCCTGTCTGAGATGAATCGTGATGGTTTGCCACACAAAAACCAACAATTTGTACATAGTCAAAAAAGACCGTGACTAGATCAGTTTGCCAGGAGAGAGGCTGCAAAAACCAGTGATCGGTGCTGTCGTGCTTCTTAGCAGAGTCGGCGTTTTTTTTCTTCGAACATTTGTCCCACAAGTGTTTGCAGATTCTGCTCAGTTCCTCAACAGGCATAACTTCCTCATCACTTACAGTTGCAGCTTCAGGAGCTTCTCCCACGTCTGGTTTGCAATCAGCTGCTGAGCCAGACAAAATCAAACGACATTATATAGAGCACAATCAACTGGACACTTAAAATTGAAACCAACCAACCAACCAGCCAGCCAGCGCTCCCCCCTTGACCGACCAACCAACCAATCAACCAATCAACCAACAATCCAACCAACCAACAATCCGACCAACCAACCAACCAACAATCCGACCAACCAACCAACCAACAATCCGACCAACCAACCAACCAACCAACCAACCAAATAAATGAATAAATAAATAAACGAATAAATAACTAAATGAATAAATAAATAAATAAATAAATAAATAATGTAGTGTAATCTACTAAAATAAGTGTCTTGTTGACAAATAAGAAAATCCCTTTAACATAGATTTATCGTATCTTGAGCAAAATAACAGATGAAATTGTCATTGCAGTGCTAACGGTCACTAAAAATAGGTTGGTTTAACCAGAGCTTGCCGGACAAAATAATTACATCTACAATGGACTTACATGAAACAAGCGGTATCTTTCCATCCATCCAGACACCGTTGATGACAAGTATGGGACTGGATACAATGACTTCGGGCGCATCCATATAATCAGTTTTAATAAATACCTGGACATGGGAAAAAAATGACAGTAGGAAAAAGAAAGATACATAGCATTCTAGAAATACACACCTCTATACATTATAATTCTGACAATACCAAAGTTTACTGACAAAAATGGTCAGCTAAAGCCAGAAGTTATCTCGAACTACTTTTTTTTCTTTACCTTTTAAAGTTTATTTCTCTAAACATCAACAAAATGTTCAGAGAAGGCAGTTTTTACTTCTGAAAACTCGAGGCATTGTTTCTTAAACCTGCCTCCTTGCTATAATGCTATTCGTGATAATTTTTTGACATATGTATTTGAGTATGATTTCAACTGTATATAGAATTTCGTTTTAAAGACAAAGTTTATCTTGCTTTGTCTTAATCTTAAACTTTTCTTAGTCTTATCGTAGTCATATCCTAAGCTTAACCTAATGTTATCTTAATATTTCAATATTAAAAATGATTTAACTTTGCCAATATACGACACTTAGATCGACAATTACAACGTTCTTTGAGATGTCTAGAAAATAGTCGAGGTTTAACTGCTGTACAAATGAGATGAGAGAGGATGAAATCAGGCTCTCGTCAGATTTTAAGCAAATAGAGCTATTGGTATCACTGTGAAGGTTACTCATTTCCCTTTCTGTGTTTGGAAACATTTTTGTTCTACCTTAGAAAGCAGTCAAGATATTGTCAATTGAAGACGATGGGGGTGGTGATGATGTTGCAGCTGAAGTTAGTGAGAAAATGGTCGATAACGATTGTTAATCCTTATTAATCTTTATTAGGCCATGAGATTAAATTGCAATTTTTGGGCTTTTTTTCAATCTATTTCAGCAAATTTAACTCTGAAATGCATTCTTAGATTCATATAGAAGGGTTCTGTGAAGAAAAAAAAATGCGCTATAAATTCATTCACCGTTGCAAAACACGTGATTTCTCCGGTCGCCTCAGTTTGACGAGCACCTGATTTCATCGTGTCGCGTCTCAAATGGTTTCGATTCTGTGTGACAACTTATTGTCATCAAGCGATTCAAACAGAGAGGACATAAAACAACTGCCTGTAAATCTACTGTTTGCCATGAGACAAAACTGCACGTCCTTAAAATTGAGAAATCTGATACTTCAATGCTAATTTATGACAACAAACATGTATATGGTTAGAGTGAATCAATAAAAAGTAATATTATTATTAAAGAGATATATTCCATTAATACAGTCCCTACGGATAGGATTAAGGTTTGACTGACTGAGTGAAACCTTAACCGTTTGGAAGAGGAGGGAGGGCTGTAAAGGACCACAGCTGACTTGACAATTCTTCTCCATTTGCTCTTTTCCACCCTCAGGGATTTGGCGAGAAGCTGATTCCTCCAATCGTTGATTCCGTCCCCCCCCCCCCCCCAACGTTCCTTCTGTTTCCCTCGTCTCCCGCCACCTGGTACAAAACCCGCATTATGGTTTTTCCATGTCCCGATGACTTTCTAGGCCGACTATACCAATTTGGCTTTTACAAAAAATCTTCACAATGGAGAGAAAATCGTTGTGTGGTCCGATGATACGTCCTGATCTACCGCGGATTTCTTCATTTGCGATGTCGTCCTTATAAAAGGCCATTATTATAAACATATGAACATTAAATCTTTCCTCGCGAGGGGCGTGTGTGCGAAGCCGCTTATTCCCAAGAGTTAGAGTAAATGACGAGAAAGATAACCAGATACAGTTGATATTAAAATAGTGGCAACAAACTAATATAAATGGTATTAAACACCCTATTTAATGTTCAGCCCACTCTTGGCCTGCTACATGCAGAGTTTTCATAGCTTACTCTAAAGCGATAACGGATGGTCATGCTGGCATCGGGTTTGTCAGGCATACAAGAACGCAGATGACCGAGTGTGACGTTACGGAAACACAGGTGCGCCTCTTTCTTCTTGCGCACAACCCTGGTCTCCCAGTTGGTCGGTATGTCCATTGATATCTTGAAAGACTTTTCTCCTCCTCCTCCCAGCTCTAAAATCTGAAAAGATAAATCGTAATACACGAGTTTTTATACTCGTAGCATTGTATCACTGCCATCTTTTAACCGTATAATAATCCATCTCTCACCCAGCAGAATAAAATACTATTATGCTGATCTGTTCAATGACTTTTTGTTACTTATGTACCCCAGTTAGCCCCTACTAAAATATTTGATACATGGTTAGGAAAGAGGTCAAAGACTGAAAGCTGAGGACATTACGGGCATTTTTTTTTTTAATGAAAAGAAAAATCTAAAGCATAGAGCGTCAAGCTGACAAAATTATGATCTCACTAAAAGATTATGGAAATTGAACGGTCATAGACAATATGATCACTATTGCTAAAGTCTCTTCGGTTTTTATGTTCTGAGATCAAACGGTGCATTAGCATGATTATGGCTATATTGCAATTAGCATCGTTGAAAACATCTACGACTTCAGAGACACATCAAAAGATATGTATAACCTACTAACAAAAATTGGACGTTAAAAGAGTGTAAAGAGAAGTTATCAAAAAAGGAATGCGTGTAAGCCAAGCACGCGGCACACGTGTGGCCCGCTGCATGTTCACAATTTCATTCTTTTAGGCTGGTGGTTTCAGATTTTCGAACAGAGGCCTATCTGTCAAAAGAAATGCCGAATAGTTTGTGGTCTCATTTTCTGAAAGAGATCACTCGCTCAGAAAGCGACTCTAGAAATAGGGTCTCTTCAGGTTTCACAGGAGACCATCCATAATTATTATTTATGAGACTGGGTTCCGTGATATACAAAAGCTACACAGACCTACAAACCCTTTGAGCATTCTCAGGGCAGGGGATTCTCGTCTGACTCTATTTGCTTGATAACTTTTCATAAGTTATCCACCCACACTTCAGTATAACACTTAGCAGTGAACGAAATCTATTGCTGAAAGTGAGATGTCAAAAATCTGCTGTCAAGTGAAGATCAAGTGAGCTCACACACTCCGAGTCTCAGTTCTTTGTGAGGACGTACTGGACAACCATGTAGATTACAATGTAAGCTGTGTGCCTCCTGTGATATATTGAGTTCCACAATAATTAAAATCAATAATACTAAATTTTATTATAAATGTCATTCGATTTCAACACTGCATCATTATAGCATTTTTCCATACCGATAAGCTATCCTGATAAAATATACCATTCTTACCTGCCCCCCCCCCCTTTTTTTTTTCAAACTCTTTTGTTTTGTCTTGTCTGTTGTGTTTTTGCTACGTAAATATTAAGATACATTAAATTTCGTCCACGCACAAGAGCATTGGTAAAATCCTGACGGCCTCTGTCATTATTGTTTTCTCCTCATATTAGTTTAAAAAAAAAAACAACAACAAAACTCTAGGACTTGTTGGACCAAGCAATGCCGTGACTTGTGTTGATATTCAATGCCAGTATCAATAGACTTGGAGTGATGGAGAGGGCTGGATCAAATAATCTCAGCACAAGGATCTAACAACAACTATACAACAACAACAACAACAACAACAACAACAACAACAACAACAACAACAACAACAACAACAACAACAACAACAA
>JBCEWB010050055.1:0-14205 GCA_039654565.1 Peronia peronii | reverse complement strand
GTAGACCAATAGTCACTCAGGGAGAGCTTTTTCACTACACCCATGTGCACAAGAAGAAGGATGAATCCATTTACTTCATTTAGGGTTACAGCTTGCCACCGTTTTACATGTTTTTTTCTGTTGTGGGGCGGGGTGACCGCCAGCTCTGCCGCATATTTGTTTGTCTCCTCTTTTATGTGTTTGATGAAAGAATCCCCAAAGAAGAGCTTGAAACATGAACTAGGAGAAGCATTGTCTACATCTATGAGCTCAGTGTTCAAACCTGATTCACCAGTGAATGCAGGGATATTAGGAAAACTTGTGAGGTTTTCGGACCAGTCAGTTGTAAGTTCTCCTACTATCATGTCAATTTCCCCACTTTCTTGCTCACATTCACTACTACTTTCCTCTACATCACTACCAGCTGTACAAATAATCTCTTCCCTCCTAGTCACAGTCCTATCAACTGGTGTGCTTGCTGCCTTAGGCCTAGCTTGGGCACTAGCAGGGGTGCCAGTAGTCTTAGACTTAGATCTAGAAGTCGAAGAAAGACGTTTTTTCTTGGGCTTGGGGCCTTTGCTGTCTTTACAAAACCCACAGGAACCAGCATCACTATCATCACCTGATCCGTCATCTGAATCTGGGCAGAATTCACTACTTCATTCAGCAGAATAGCTACTACTTTCACTTTCATTGAAAACTTCAAATATATTGGATTTGCCATGCTTCCTTTTCAAAGCCATCTCGATCGATTTTTAGCTCTCTGTCTACTAATTTGTATTATTGGAGTGACTTCCCTTCTGTCTCAATAAAATAAAAACTTACGGCCAGACTTCTGCTGAACTCGCAACGAAACGAAAGAATTGGCCCAGCAAGCGTTGGACACGGATCTCGCAGGCCTAGTGTTATTTGTATAGGTGCTATGACTATTTAAAGTCCATCTCGCAGGGGTTGCGGGATCCGCCGCTCAGGAAAATCATCGATCCCGCAACTGTTGCTGGATCCGTAGTCAGTGAGTTAAGGCGGTCAGTGGTCAGTTGTACTGACTGGATGTGTGTCTGCAGGCTTGCCAATGCATGCAAGAAGGAACTGCTGTGTGGGTGTGTGTGTATCCCCGCCAATGCGAGATGGGTGAGAAGAGTCAAGCATCTTCATGACAAACCCAGACCTGCCACTTTGCCAACCCCAAAAATCAGTATCTTAACTCTCAAAAATCTGAATTTGGCCGAAAAAATTGGAATCATACAAAACAATGAGGTAATATTACAGCTAATCATGTTTACGTTTAAGATCTAGTCTAGATTTACAGATTTATATCCCATGTAGATCTAATTCTTAAATTAGTTCTTCAATAACATTAATACCCTATTATTTCTGAATAATAATAAAATAGATAAAAAGACTAGACTTCCATCTAACTGATCCAAGTCTACCGTAATGCTAAATCAACCCACCCTAAGGAATAAAAATACGTCAAACATCTTAGACATCAGATCTAGATCTAAACAAAGGAGCCCTTGGCAGTTGTACAAAGCATGCGAGCTGGGTTTGCTGCGAGAACTGAAAGCTTGCCTATTCCCGATGTAGATCTAATTGGAACAAGATATTATAAATTTAGCTCTTAAATGGACGAGGCGGTAACTAATGAGAGTCGCTGAGACAGTAGCGATTGCAAGACAAGAGAACCGAAACCTGAGTTCACAAGGCAGACGCGAGATGAAATTAAATTATCATCTGGCACTTCCGGCGAAACGAAACTGAGACAGTTCAAAACAGGCAGGGCATGGCTAATGTCGGAGAAACAAAAAAAAATCGGAAAACAGTGCAGGCAATCGGAAAAATCGGAAGGACAGGAATTTGTGGGGGAAAATCGGAATATTCTGATAAAATCAGAATAAATGGCAGGTCTGTAAGCCTACAATGTGTTGTAACAAGGTGTCTCTCTCTCTCTCTCCCTGTCTGACTGGTTTTTTTTTCTTTGTCTTCACAATTTACGGCTGTCAGTCGGTCAGCATGGGTCATTTGGAGTTGACTTTAAGGGGAATCACCTCTGAAGGTGTTGACATTATCAGAAGCAAGACTAATGAAATACAAAGGGAAAAAAACGGGACTGTCAGAACTGGTTGACTTTAACCGAGAATTTACTTAAGCGAGTTGACTTCTTGCAGGTTTCACTGTTGACAGTAAAATAATCTCATTATGTCATATTTTTGCACATACTATTATCACCTAGCTTTCAACACAGAGGCTACACTTACCCAGTAGTAACCAGGCCTTTTTGCCCATCCCCAGAAAGAAATTGGTGAGCAGTACCGCATGCTCCTCCTCATCACCACACAGCATCTTCATGAATTGCTGAAAGAAAGACCAACACAAAACAATGAAGATGAAATATAGGATGTATGTTCTTTGACATAGCAAACATTTCTCTCTTAAAGAAGGAACGAATATTGATACAGAGATAAACTGCATACGAAAATAAAAGTCATGATACAATGTAAAAATATATTTTGCATGGATGAGAAATCCCCTTTTTTCAAACTGAATACCAAAGACTCTAGTTGATCTACTTACATTGCATGTACTCCAAATGTCACACTGGCCTGGGAACAAGGCTGTGTCTGCCACAAAAGGAATTAGAGACACATACCTGGCAGCCAGTTCCTAGAGAATATAAAATTTCTTTTTTTATAGCATCAGGCATACACTGAGAACATCATGTCTCCAGTTTCATCTCTGAACAATTTCCTCACAAAACTGGAATGTTTATGAGCATCCGTGGAAATAAAAAAAATTATCAAGACAGAAATAAGCAAGCAAATACAACTTCTAAAACACAAATTCGATCATCACAACGGGCAAATTTCAAGTTTTGTTCTATTAATTAATTATTAGTGATTCACTAAACAGGATTAAATTCTTTATGCGGAACAAATTTTTCCCTTGAAGCTGAGAATGTTACCATGTACAATTTAAGCAAAAACTCGTACCATGGCTTTGTTGGGATCAGTGCATGCTTCGACTTCCGGAGGTGGTTTAATTGCACGGAAGAAGCGAGTGACAAAAACATTCTTGCCATTGGTGTCCATAACAGTGGTTTTGAAGATTCGTTTGGGGAATTTGTTCTCTAGGTTGGCTTGCCACAGCTCAGCATGCTGAACCAGTTCCTCCTCTTCATTGGTGGCCAGCTAAGAGCAGACAGAGTAAGGCACATACTAAAACTACATTCATGCTTTATGTATCACAGAAGCATTGGAAATCTCTCTGATCTCTTCAAAAATCTCAGTCTCTTCATGAAAACCACGAAATGTTTTCCCAAATTCAATCTCTATACACAGCTAGCAGGCCTAAACAATTTGCCCTGGCACTGCTTCTTCCTAGATTATTCCATTGCAGAAATAATTGATCAATATCACAAAGCTCTGAGACATGCATATGTATACATATAGTGATTAGTGTAACTGAATGCATATCTCAGCATAATATTGTAAATCAAAATGTAGTACATCTTGTATTTTCAGACAAAGAAAAAATAATTTCCATGTCTCTAAATTATGTTTCTTTGATAATATACAAAGCAATAAAAATTAATATACACATATCAACGGTAACAGTTGCAAACCATGTAAGTCCAAAATTTAACTTTCACAAAAAACATAAAAATTCATTTCAATGAGCCATTTCAACTGGTTAATAATTTATTTCAGAATTTAAATAATGTGTTACTCTAGCTTTCAATAATCAAATAATACATGTATTACATGTTCTCAGTCAATTTGATCCACATAATCAGACATAGGCCTACATGTTTTGCACTTCCAAAAAATGACACAGAGTGATAACTCCACGGTTACACCCTTTGCTTTTGAAAGAGAGATTAACTGAGATATATAGTATGTGTGTGAAATGTATGCCAAGGAACAGATATGTACACTTTGCACAATACCATATATCGTAATTTCCTGTTTACTATAAACATGCATCATATAAAGGCATGATGGAAGAGATTTTCCAAGGGATATTTTTTAAGACAAATTTTGAATCTACACAGTTTATGACTGTTACTGTCAATATATTTCAAATGGAGAGAAATACATCTCAACATTTCTAAATCATTACACTCACATCATGTGTGCATCATTCATGCTAAAGTTATATATGACTGTGTGCAGAAAATAAAAATGAAGACAAAAAATGTTTCGGATGAAGACAAATGTAATGGTGCTTTTCAAAGACACTAAATGACACAAGTGTCGCTCAGAGAACTCAAGAAATAATACAATGCAAATCTCGCAAGACAGGACACTTTTTTCCAGTCACATCCAGCTGGTTAGATAGATCTATATCCACTTTTTTTTAACACACAAATAAAATATAGTGAATTAGATATGCATTAATACAACTAAAAACCTGGCACATGGTCACAGATATGCAAGAGGTCATAGTGTCATCTGATACAGAGCTCTGAAAACATCTCACAATTTGAATGGTAATATCGACAATGCTATTAACATCAGTGTTACATATTTTTGGAGCAACTGTTAAAATTTCTGTGCCTATATGTCTATCTGAAAAAAAAAAATTGAATCCCTGCATCAAGTTGGTCATCTCTATTTTCTCTTATTTTACTACTGTCTTGGTTTTCCTATGAGACAGAAATACACAATACATGTATATAAAGCTGTGCAAAAAGAAATAAAATCTTGCAAGTGACAAATTTTCAAAATAAGTTTTTTCTATGAAAACATTCTCCCAATCACAACAGATATGCTAATAAAACACAGATATGAAAAGACAACTAAAAAATATCTTAAATGGCAATTAAACATGAGACCTCCAAATGTTGCTGTTAGTTGATCCGGACATTTTATAGCAGTTAAAGCCCTAATCATAAAAATAACTGCTTGAAAATTATGAGTGCCTAGCTCCATTTTGATGTTTGAAGACGGCCTTAACTCACCCCACATTTCTGTTCATAAGACACATCATTTTTGTTGATAAGTTATGAAAAAATGCTCCTGATGATACAAAGAATTTATGCATACTTCTGCCAAATTTGAAGCCAGTAGGACCAGTAGAAATAAGTCAGTTGAAGCAAATAAAAGTGTAGCTCATCATAACACCATTGCATTTGTTGCACAAGAGAAGACATCGTCTCTTTACTTGGATAAACCATCACAAGCATGGACAAAAAAATGAAAGAAAACTCAGCAAAATGAAACAGAATAAACAAATCCATCTGCATGAGTAAGGTCAATCATCTGAAATGATAGACACACTGCTGCTTAACAAATGGGAGGATCCTACGATTGAAAGAGTAAAGGAACGAAATGTAAAGACCTTTCTGAACATGAATTTTTTTTTTTTACTATTATATCTGGTCTGTTACTTGGAGGGAAAAGGCTGCATACATCAAAGCTCAAGTACCTGACACTCAGACAAAAGTGCGTTTCTGAGAGCTCCAGATGAGAATGGCCACTGGAATATTTTGAACTCCATGTATGTAAGAGCATGTTTACAAGAACAACATCTGTAGAGGAGTACATCAGACACACTGCTGTGGAAAACATCAGAGATGGATCTATTTCTCTTACAACCACTGATTTCAGCAATGGACCAGCTGCTGAAGTCATCAATTCTGAACTCTGTTCCCAAGAAAATGCTCATATTTACTATAGAAAGGTATCTGAACACAGAACCTCTTTCACTGAAGGTTTCTCCATCAAACTCCTTAAAAGTGCCTTCCAGCTACTGCCAGGAATGAACAGGAAAGCTCTATATCTAACTACTATTCAAATATTAGTGAACTGCACAGAAAGTATATCTCCACTGTCACAAAAAGAGCAAAACACTTCTAGCTCCCTAAACAAAATGTGTCCCTACCAACCTTGCAAATGTCAATGTGACCTGTGTGTGGGCCACACAGCTGCAAGCATCAGCAATGAGATTTGCAAAAGGCATAGAGAAAAAGAATCAGTGCCAAGACTGAAAAAGACAATCTCAAGAAGCATGCAGCAGCAAGTGACAGCAAAGTTGGTGCAATCACCATGGACCTTCAGTCTTTCTTTATGGCTCCTTCTCTAAAAGAATCAGCCCTATATCTTAAACCATATTGGCAGTGCACAACTTTATGATATTCAATCAAAAGATGTCAAATGTTACCTGTGGCATGAAGAAAAAGATGGTTTGCCTGCAAATGAATTTTCTACATGTATTACATGTATATACACCAATATATTATATGCATTTTATCTATATACTCAAAGTCAACTCAAAGTCAAATTATAATTTATTCAAATGGCTGTTCCTACCAAAACAGAAATGCCGTGTTTTCAAATGACTTCAGCAACTTTTGCAGTAAAGTCAATTACTTACAAGAAGTCTTCATATGTTCATGTATTTACATGTACATACAAATCTTTAAATGTCTATCTATGTTCTTTCTTCAGTCTCTATTCCTTATAGATCTAACCATCATTTATTGGAGTTTCTTTGCAAAAACTACATCAAAACTGGTTTTCTGCTTTATAGTTGTGGTGGCACATTTAATATTATTTTCAAAATAAATTATAAAAATGTCATGGGAATAAAAATTTATAATCATGAAGTTGGACAATGGTTACAAAATCAAGAGCAAATCACCTCAGACCAAATGTAACAAAATAAGGAGAACTCGTATGTACCATTTTACAGCCAATACAAGAAAAATTGGGAAATAAAATATATATTGCTGATCTGGTTATCATATGATGGGCATTATACATAAACTTGAGAAGAATTGACCATGTGATTGTTCAATAAATCAGTTTTCTGCTTCCCCCATAAAAATGTCCTCTCTGCACTCACGAGGTCTGTGTCGAAGTTCTTTCAAATTGCTCATTATAATTTAATTTACAGTGAATACTACCCTTCTGCTATCCCCTTCTTACCAAGCAACAAGTAAAAAAACAAAAGAGACAAGCAGTAACAAAATAAATTCAATCATACTCAAATGCTGTAAGCCTCTTACGCTTCCTCGGTTGGTGCAGTGAATAATAATGAAGCTCTTATTTCACTCACGTTCCGCTGACCAGTTGGGTATTCCTAGAATAGGATTTTGAAATTCTTTTCACTTTTACTGTGCAGTCAAGGATATCCTTTGCTTGTACATCTTCAGATACATTTTTATGCCACATATCAGAGAGCATTTTGCTTTATCAACATTCTCGTACATAACATGATCCCTCATAGCATTATTTTCTTGACCACCTCATTCATCATGAGGTTTCAGTTGAGATGACCACTGAAAAAGTGTCGACTAATAATGACTGTAATTACAGTTAAGGTGGGATCATCTCTGATACCATGACAGGTGCTACCAGTAGTACTAGACATTCAAGGTCATAACATATCAATACTATCTAATGTTTATGTATGAGCTACAACAACAGAGAATTCCTCAGTCTTTATGATGGGTGCCACTACATTAAGCAAAGCATAAAAATCACAAGTTCAACTAACAACCGTGCATTTACAATAATAATAGTTACAGCAGATATGTAGAATTAAATATAATAATTCAGCGCATATAATTCTTGTTTTTGTTTGTTTATATATGTTTATTGCTTATCAGGCCATTGCCATTGTGCAGTCATTTTCATACTCTTTTATCTAAAACGTTGTTCACAGTTGTGGTAACTGTATTTTCATATGTATAGTATATTCCTTTATTATTATCTAGATGAGGAGAGACTAGAGAGTTCAAACTTTTTTTTCTGAAAATTCAGTTCGGCACAGTAGAGATACTGAAAAAAAATTTTCAGTGGACAGTAGAAGACAAAATACACTCTAAAGCCATGTTTACACTGTTCTAAAAATGATTCTAAATTCCTGTTTCTAACTGGCAAGTCGGTGCTTTTCTAATTTTTATCACTTTGCGTCCTTCCTGTATCAATAGGATACTTGTTCCTAACTTGGATTCTAAATTAGAATTCTCTACCGAACATCAGAAAGCAGCGCCTCTTTCTGATTTCGTTTCTGAAAATCTCCACCGCGTTTCAATGGGCACAACTTAGAATCACAAGTAGAGCAAGATGGCAACGGTAGACACCAGGTGCTCAAGTGATGAAGACATCTTAGCCGCACTGCTAATTATACAACAATTGCAACATGATTCAAAGAGGAAAAGAACAAAAGAATTCATGAAGAGAAGAGACGTCCTGATTATGGAGTCTATTCAAATCTCCTACAAGTGAATCATGACCGAGAGTCCTACATCTAGATCTAGTCTAGATCTAGTCTAGATCCAGAGCACTAAAAAAAGAAAAAGTGGGCAGCTGAGTGAAATGGTGTCTTGGATGAGTGTAGCTGTTACTTATAAAAATAACATGCCTTGAATCGAGCATTATAGAGGCCTGGATGAGCTTCGAAAGAGGCAATGAAAGCACTGGTAGTCTTGAATACATTTAGAATACAATGTTGAACGGAAATAGAGCATGTTCTAATGTGCTTGTTTGCGTCAAATATTAGAACGGGAAGACTCAATTCTCAGTTTTATTCTAACTTAGAGTCGAATTAGAACTGTGTAAACGCGCATTCTAAAGTCAATTCTAAATAGAAACCAAAATAAGAACAGTGGAAATGGAAAGCTTTCATTTCTAAATTGTTTTCTGAATTAGAACCCTGTAAACATGTTCTGAATTTTGATCTGATTCTAAGAAGATTAGAATGTAAAATTAGAACCGTGTAAACGCGGCTTAAAATGGTTATTAAGAAAACCCTTAAAACGAAACTTGCATTATTTAGAAAGAATCTTTGGGAACGGTTTTTTTGCTATGTAATTTGTTATGCTTACAATGAAATAAAATGATGGACTGACACGAAAATTATCCCTATAACGAACCGTTTTTGTTTTCCCGATCGCACTTTCTTTCATATTAACCGTAACTAAGTGCCCAGACAAAGAAATCATCCATGAGCACGCACGTCAAGTACCGGTGCCCGCAATGTGCTGTACTGCCCAGTAGTATAACAGAAGAAAGGTTAAGGCCTGAGGCATAAACATGTAGAAATCATGCACTTACTGTCTCTCATTTCACACCTCACCCATCACTCATGGCCCCAATCGAGTATGATGTACTGTGAGAGGATGTCACGTATTACATACATGTATGAGATTATTACAGTTTCATTATTTATAGCCACACAACCACAATAACAGAGGATGGATTGGCCTTTGTCTTTTCAGTCATACACTATACACACTTCCACTTGCAGGCATTCAGTCAGTCAAACCAGCCGTGCTTGTCAGTGTTTCTTGAAAGCCAGTTTTGAGAAGTTGGTAGGTATCCTTCAGTTTTATATTGAAAACTGTGCGCTTCAAATTGACTATAAAGCTGTTTTAGATCTAGGCTGGCAATCAATGATTAATTCATCAAAACTAAACATGTTAACACGTAAAAGAACATGTTTATCGCCACAGTTCACAAAAGGACACTGATTCATGAAGCTGATGAAGGTTTAGTGAAAAAGTCGGATATTTGCAAAAAATATGCCATTCCAAACTCAACTTTATCTACAATCTTGAAGAATTTTTTTTGAAACGCAGAAAAATAACAAACAAAATGACATAATAGCTACATAACCACACATTTTATATGTATGTACACCTACAACAACAACAACAAAAATGAAAATGAAGTGACCTTAAGACATAAAGTAGTGGTGCAGTCGTATGGTTCTAAAATCAGGTGAGGTACACCTTAACACGGTTAAAACAAAATTTGTGGGGAATGGAAATCATTTCGTTCTATCACTATTTTGTTGTATCCAAAGAGGCTAAATTGAAACAGGGATGCAAGTTTAATTATCGAATTACCTCCCTTGATTGAAGAGTGTCTGCACCGCGACCTTATGTCTTAAGGCCACTTTATTTTCATTTTTCTTGTTCTTGTTGCTGTAGGTATACATACATATAAAAAGTGGTTATGTAGCTGTTATGTCGTTTATGATTTTTCTGCTTTTAATTCTTCAAGATTGTAGACAAAGTGGAGTTTGGAATGGCATAATTTCTGCAGATATCCGACTTTTTCAGTAAACCTCCATCAACTTCACAAATCAGTGTCCTTTAGAACTGCAGCGATAACCTGTTCTCCTACGTTTTAACATGTTTAGTTTCGATGAATTCATCATTGATTGCTAGCCTAGATCTAAAATAGCTTTATCGTCAACTTAAAGCTCACAATTTTCAATATGAAACTGAAGGATACCTATCGACTTCTCAAAACTGGCTTTCAAGAAACACTGACAAGCACAACTGATTTGACTGACCGAATGCCTGCAAGTGAAAGTGTGTATAGTGTATGATTGAAAAGACAACGGCCAAGCCATCCTCTGATAGTTTACAGTGTTCAGAGCCTTTCAGCTTTCTAGGGGGTGGTTGTCTCGGCTAAATCCTCTGATGCCGTGGTTGTGTGGCTATAAATAACGACGAAATCGTAATAGCCTCACACATGCACATAGTAGGTGTCACCCTCTCACGGTACACACACTCGATGGGGACCATGAGCGATGGGTGAGGTGTGAAACGGGGAATGGTATGTGCATTATTTTTCTACACGCTTGCGCCTCAGGCCTTACCCTCAGTTTCATACCGCTGGGCATTACAGCACATTGCGGGCGCTGGTGCTTGACTCGCTCACGGACGATTTCTTTGTCGGGACTTGTTGTGTCATACTGCTGGGCAGTACAGCACATTGCGGATACCGGTAGGCCTACTTATGTGCTCAGGGATGATTTGTTTGTCAGTGGGAACTGGTCTGGTACCTGAGCTTGGTCTTGGTTATGCTTAATATGAAAGAAAAGTGCATTGGGGGAAACGAAAACCCTTCGTTATAGACGTAGTTTTCCCATCAGCCCATTGTTTTATTTCTTTGCAAGCATAAGAAATTAAATAGCCAAAAAACGTTCCCAAAGATTCTTTCTTAATAACACAAGTTTCGTTTTAACGTTTTCTTAATAACCGTGTTAGAGTGTAATTCGGTAATTAAACTTGCATTCCTGTTTCAATTTAGCCTCTTTGGATATAACAAAATAGAGGTAAAATGAAATGATTTCCATTCTTTGCAAATTTCATTTTAACTGTTTTAGAGTGTAGTTCCAATCTCTGTATTTGTTATTAGACTATGGATTCACTTATCAACAACAATAATGCAATGCATCAATGCCTGTCTATTGAGATAGTGAACGTACAAGTGAGGAAAGCTGACATCAGTTTAGCAACTTCAAAGATAGACTGACAATTTGCTCAGTGTAAACAATATTGCAAAAATATTGAGTAATAATGAAGCAAAAAAATACATTAAGTAAACTTAAAAGCTGAAACCACAAACTGAACATAAGCCCTGATCTGACAAATAGAGATGGCAAATACTTTATGGAGGAAACAATAAGGTAACGTGAAATTAAAAAAGAAATATCACATCTGTCTCTGAAGGCAACAGGAGCTGTTACTTCCAAACACATGAAACAAAATGAAAAGATAGAAGAATCAAAATATTCTGATTATGGAAACATTTTGCAAGTGATGACTAAGCTAATTTTGAATGTAATAATCTCATTACAACTGACATAACTCCTTGTTTCTTAAATGCTATAGACCCAAATAATGACCCCCATGCCTCTTTTTCTCCTCAACAGAAACCAAAATTGGAAAATGACAATGAACAACAACAACAACAGCAGTGACAACAAAAGACATATAATCCAAGAAGAGCTAAACTAAATCAAACTGATGACAGTTTCACATCCTGCTTGAAACAACAAAGATCTAACTTATGATAAAGCGTCTCTGTTAAAAGTCATTAACTGACTTGCAAGCCAACATTGAATCCACTGTTCATAGCATAGTGTATATGATTCTCACTATAATAATCACATCTAATGAAATCATATGCATGCATGGCTGAACAGACATTTATTGCATTTCATTTCAGTGTCACACAGTTAGACATGGAAAACAGCAAACTACTGCAAGTCCTCTGACATGCACATTGAAAACAGTTAAAGCTAAAAGAAATAAGTCTTGACATTTTATTCTGTCAATGGTTACCATGGTTAGCTGATGGAAATGTGGGGCAAAACCAAACAAAATGAAAAAAAAACACAAAAAAAGATAAGTACAACTGAAAAATCAACATTTATAAATTCATTATGTATCAAACAATCACTTTTATCTTAAGACTTCAAGTTTGAAAAAAAAAATATATATATAAATATATATAATTTATTTTTTCTAAAATTTAGTTATTTTAATCTCAGGTAAAAAAATCATACATATATATCCAGTTATGACTTTGGTTTACCTCACTTCACTGTTGTAACAAAAAAAAAAAGAAAAAGAAAAAAACCCCTGAAAACAAACTATCAAAGATAAATTTCCTCCCAAGATTTCATCAGTTCCTTATATGCAGTCTTATTAAGTTCAAGATATGACAGCTGAACAAATCTCCTAAAACAAAAAATACTTTATCTTTAACTACTGAAATCTGACAATTGACAAGTAGCTTTGTTCAATGGCGTAACTGCTAATATCATGCCCACTAAATATATCTTGGCAGCTGAAATAAAGAAACTGCTCATTATTTTATGGTCAGAATATACAGGCCAGAGCAACCCTCTTTAAAAAATTCAGTGCTACAAACCAAGTTATGAAAACCATAAAGCAAGTATTTACCTTTTCTTTGAATGGGTCAGGCAGACTCAAGGAAGGCTCAATAGTCACAAACATAGAGAGGAAAGTGCTGCCTTTGCCGATACTGGATTCCACCTCTCCTGCAGCACCAGCTGCCACCTGCGGCTCATAGGTGTAACCCAGTAATACTGGGGGCGTATTTAGGCGGAATGTGCCATCAATCTGTCCAGGGGAGTAATGGAATGTTAAAAGATGATTGAGTAACAGATTAGAGGGGCTAGTCCTCAAATATGGATTTTGCTAAAAAATGTGATTTTGGGTTTTTGTTTTCTCTTAAAAGCCTTTTCTGAGTATAAAAATGGTATTGAAAAATGGATATGTCCATTCTAATGTTTGACCAATGGTCATTCAATGGTAGGCCAGGCCTACTGTCAAACAGGATGTGGCTTTCTCTGACTGTTACATGCAGTGGTAGATCATCATTATTTGATTACATATAGGGAAAGAGTGCATAAAACACTTGATTATGATCTCTTCTAGCAATATCATGAGCCCAGTGCCAAGAATGGACATTAGGTGACCACTCTGTGATGAAAAGAAAACTGCTGATCAAGCAGATTATCAGTGTAAGCATTCACTAGCTTCTAAAATGAACTTCCACGTCCTATAAATAGTAAATCTTTCCTTTATTTCTTTTGCTTCGGAGTTCAGTTGTGGACTATATGCCATAGTAAAGATCAAGATACTCTTGGTTAGGATAGAAAAAGATATGGGACGACATATAAGCCCTCAAAAACCTGGAAGTGACTCTAAGGGAGTCCTTATAATGATGGGGAGCAGGAAACAAAATTTGAGAAAAGATATGCCCAGAAAGCAAGGAAAAGGCAACAAAAGACACAGAAATCATGGAGAAGGGACTAGTATGTAAAAAAAGGCTGTTTTGAGGCTAAAAGGGGAAAAAAAAAAAAAAAACTCTTCATGTAAATTTTTCGCTGACATAAAAATCTTTAAACGGGTTTTTTTGTCAGTATTTTGCGATCTCCTTTTTTATTTCTGAACCGTTTCTAATCAAATTTGGTATACATCATTTCCATAACAAGACCAAAAAATATACATATGGGCGTCCCACTCTATTGGCAAAAGAATGGATACAAAAAGAATTTATGTCGCTCACAGCATTGCATTTCGGCTCCAATCGGGACTTTTAGTTCAGGCAATAAATCTCCCCCACCAGCGCGCCTGACACGAGGTTAATGGGGGTCACCAGTCGGGCCTACGCGATAGTGTTTCTAGGTCACGTTGCCCTTATTAATAGTTGATTTTAATCCTTTAGATCTATCGTCTTTCAATTACCAGCACTCATCTGCCTGTTCAACATTGAAGAATCATTTCTCGGCTACAATTCTGTGAAAACGTGATGTTCTTGTGACTATTAGTTTTTAAGTTATGCTCGTTTGAAAACTTCATGTAAAGTTAACGAATTTGAACTATTATTTCCTAAATATTATCTTCAAGTACACAAAAGTGGCAGCTTAAACCTGTAAAATTTTTATGTC